>CAUYLG010072259.1:0-83265 GCA_963573385.1 Cacajao melanocephalus | reverse complement strand
CCTGTATTGGGTGCGTATATATTTAGGATCGTTAGCTCTTCTTGTTGTATTGATCCTTTCACCACCATGTAATGTCCCTCTTTGTTTCTTAGGGTCTTTGTTGCTTTAAAGTCTGTTTTATCAGAGATGAAAATTGCAGCTAGGAAGCCATTTCTTAATTTTAGCTTTGATTGCCTTCTTGGGAGGTTGAAAAATTTTAAGACTATCAAGTCCTGGCACCACCACGTGTAACAGTTCTTCTTTTAGCTTATCCATCTCCCCTCACATTTTACTATAAGTAGCAAGAAGAAACCAGGTGGCACCTTTAACACATAGCTTAGGAATCTCCTTAGCTAGATCCAGTTCATTAGGTATAGGTGACAGTGTTGCTAAACATTTTGCCACAATACAACAAGGATCCTCCTTTCTTCCACTTCCCAGGAAGTTTTTCCTCACTTTCCTTTATGCTCTCATCTGAAGCGTCTTCAAAGATCATCATGCATCCACCAGCAGTTTTGTTGAAGCTCTTCAGGCTTTCACTAACACTGTCCTCAATATCCTTCTTTCTTCTGCTTATCGTTTGCTTCTAAAGCCATGCCTACATTTCTAGATATTACTTTTGACAGCGCCTCACTTCTAGTACCAAAATTTGTATCTGTTGCTGCATAACAAATTGCACCCCAACCAACATTTTAATCTCATCAGTTAAGGGCCAAGGAATCCAAAAATAGCTTAGCTGGAGGGTTCTGGCTTAGGGTCTCTCATGAGGTTGCAGTCAAGATGTTGGCCAGGCCTGGAAGAACCACTTCCACAATAGCTCATTCACATGGCTGTTGGCTAGAGGCTTCAGTTCTCAAGGGCTACTGGCAGGAGGCCTCAGTTTCTCACCACATGGACTTCTTTATAGAGCTTCAAATGTGTCCTTTTAACATGGCAGCTGACTTCCCCCAGAGTGAGTGGTTCAGAGAGAGCAAATAGGTAACTTCAGTGCCTTTTTGTTTTGGAAACGACAAATCATAACTTCTGCTTCTTCCCATCGATCACACTGACTAACCCTGGTACAATGTGAGAGGAGACTACTCAAAGGTATGATCATCAGGAGATGGGGGATCACTGGGTCACTGAGATCTGTCTTGAGGCTGGCTACCATGGACCTCCACTGACACCTCTCTGGGTATGCAAAATAGTGCTGTGAGCTGATTACAAGGGGAAGAGAGGAAGATTGATTTTTGTTATGCTTTGTGACAAGAGCCCTGCTTCCATGCAGAATTTCTGCAACATTTTAAAAAAATTTTTCATTCAAAATCTATCATTTCCTAGAATCTAGGCATGAGCCTATGAGGGAGGCTGGCCAGGAGACGACAAATCCAAGAGGCAGATGCTAATCTATAGTCAGAGCCACCCTTCCTCTGAGCATAAGGATTTGTTTAGGCCCTGCTCCTCTATCCAACTTCCTCTTCTTGTCGTGTGAGTTCTTTCTTAGGAGTCCCTCTCAGCTTTGGATATGAACAAGTAAACTCCAGGTAGGACTCTAGAGCATCCTGGATACGTGTTTGAGTCCTAGCTACAGACACAGCTTAGGCACGAGCTGGGACTTTGCTAAAAAGGTCCAGAATCAGGATCGTGTAAGAATGTGACCTAGGGGAGAAAGAGAAGCAGAAACTGCCTTAAACATGCACTGTGTAGGCGCATAGTTCCTCAGCTGAAAGGGGCTTTGAGGTACATTCCTTGGGTAGAGAAGCCATGATATCTCCAGCTGGTCAACTAGAATCTACTCTGACAGCAAACAAAACGTGTGCTAAGATAATTTGGGCTTCTAGTGATTCCCTGCATTTGTATCCAATCCCTGGATCCTTATTCCTCTTTTGGCCTCCTCCTTCAGACTTAAGATTTTTAATTTTTTTCTTTTTTTCTTTTCTTTTCTTTTCCTTTCCTTTCTTTCTCTCTCCTTCCTTCCTTCCTTCCTTCCTTCCTTCCTTCCTTCCTTCCTTCCTTCCTTCCCTCCCTCCCTCCTTCCTTCTTTCCTTCCCTTCTTCCCTCCCTCCTTCCTTCCTCTCTTTCTTTCTCTCTCTCTCTTTCTCTTTCTCTTTCTCTCTTTGTCTTGCTCTGTTGCCCGGGTTGGAGTGCAGTGGTGTGATCATGGCTCACTGTAATGTTGACCTCCTGGGCTCAAGTGATCCTGCATCTCAGCCTCAGGTCCAAGTAGCTGGGACCACAGGTGTGTGCAACAACACCTGGTTAACTTTTAAAAATTTGTAGAGACAGAGTCTCATTATGTTGCGCAGGCTGGTCTTGAACTCCTGGGCTCAAGCCATCCTCCTGCCTTGGCCTCCCAAAGTGTTGGAATTACAGGTGTGAGTCACTACACCTGGCCAAGAGTCCTGACTTCTTTCCTGGTCCAATGACCCCCTTCTGGAATGACCCTGGACACCCTCTGTGAATGAATGCAACCATTACTGACCTTGTGGTCCACTTCTGGTGCTATTTTTTGGATCTTGACATAATTTTTCTCTGTACCATGGTGAAATCTGATTACACCCCCAGTCTGGCCTCAGATTGCCAGTCTACCCAGGCCTGTTACACCAGGGTACAGTATCAGAGAGGGTCATTCTAGACGTTGTGAAGAAATCTCAACTCAAGACTCACCCACCATCATGCTAACAGGCATAAGTTAGTGGAAGGAGCCCACTGGCTCCAGGGAGGGATAGATGTATTATGGGAATGAGTGCTGTCCTCCTGAGAGGCAATGTGGAATAGTCTGTGAGTAGACCTCCTGCGACTTCACTGGAAAGTGTTGTCTTTAATGTGTGCACCAGGTGTGATGAAGAACCTACCAAGGGTTGTCTTGAAGACCTACCAGTTGCTACCAACTTTTGCTGAGTTCCCTGAAATCACTGATGCAGTGAGCAGAGGTCTACATGGCCACAACTATTTGGATGTTTTAACACTGTAAAAAAACAAAACAAAACAAAACAGAATAACTTGAAGGCTTTTTCATCTCTATTCCCCTCTTCTTCTTTTCTCTCCTGAAATTGGGGCTTCCAACTAGAAGGAATCAGAGCCCTTTGCAAAAAAAATGAAATAAAATAGCATTTGGTATCTGGAACCATGCTTATGGTAACAGGAGTGCCTGTTATAAAAACAAACAATATATGTGAGAGGAAACTTGCCTACCTGATCAAAACACTTTAAATGGAGGAAGAAAAAAAAAGCTAAGATAAATGGTATAAGTGATATGAATGAATGAAAACATTCTTATGTCTTGCACCAGAAGTCCTCTTAAGAAAGGAACTGTTTTGATCTGGAAAATCCCTTGATAAGCAGCTTGAGATTGAAGGTAGGACTCCGTAGAAATAATCTAGCATGCTACAAGAGAAAAAAAGAATCAGCTAAAACGTCTGTATGTTAGTTAATAAAAAACAGGAATTTGCAGCAAGTAGGAGAGAATGGGGATGAGAGCAGAAGGTAGAGGACAAAGTACAGCATTATGGCAGGCTAGATGAAGGACTTTTGAAATGAGGATGCTTCATGTTCATTAGGAGTTGTTTTTCTGTCCCATGCTTAGAAATGCCTTGCATGAATATTTCATGTAGAAACTAAGGATAAGAACTTGGCTTTAAATGTGGGTCAATGTGATGAAGTAAGAAAAAGTGTAAATAAGATAGGGAGATGATCCATAAGCTGAATGCATGAGACATAACAAAACCTCTGAGCCAGGCTCTCCAGCAAAGGTAACAGGGAAACAGAGGTGTTAGGGAGTCTGCACAAGGCAAACTTGACATGTAACATGAAGAAGCAAATATGATTTCAGAGAATTGGACATGTACTGGGGTCGTGCTCATCTGACAATGGAAGGAGTGGATACGTTAAAAGGCAACCAGTCTGAGCAACAAAGTAAGACCTTGTTTCTACAAAAAATAAAATAAATAGCCTGGCCTGGTGGTGCAACTGTGGTCCTAGCTACACAAGGGGCTGAGGCAGGAGGATCACTTGAGCCCAGGAGGTTGAGGCTGTAGTGAGCCATGTTTGTGCCACTGAACTCCAGCCTGGGTGACAGAGCAAGACTCTGTCTCAGAAAATATATATATAAAATAAAATAAAAGAGGGTTATAATAAAGGCAGGGAGGATTGTGCTAGTATATATGAGGAGTGTGAAAACTGATTAACTTAAGGGTGAACAGGGTAGAGAATTTGGGTATAAGAAAAATAATAATGATCTTTGCTAATAATGTTTATTGAGGTTTTTTTTTATTGGTAGGCACCATCAAAGCATGTGGCATGCAATATATCAATTAATTTTCACTACAGTCTTAAAAGACATAGACTATTATTATTCTCATTTTAGGTGAGGAAACTAAGAATTAGAAATGTCAGACCATTTGTCCAAAGCCACCTAGAAAGAAAATGGAGTGGGAATCCACACCCAGGAAATCCACAGAGTCTAAGCTTTTATGGATGTGTGGCCACCTGAACTAACAGAAGATATAGAGGATTTTTTTTTTTACCACGTTCTGATTCTCTAGTACAAAGTTCTAATTCTCTAGCACAAGGTGAAGAAATGATAGAGACTGTCAACTTTCCAGTCATTTGCTGACAGTAGGGGTCTTATTATCTTAAAAGCTGAATGTTTGGCAAAGTGTTTTCACCTTGCATGGAAAATGACATCCTCTCAGAGACAAAGGAGACAGGAAAGAGAATTGTCCACATGCATTTTGTACATCCAGGGGTGAACTGGCTGTTCCCATGGAAGTCATGAGAAACCTGGGAAAGACTATTCTAGTCTATTGGAGGTTGTGACAGTGAAGGAGGACCATGGCCCCAGATAAACATGTGCCTAAAATTGGGAAGGTAGACATATTAGTCAGGGTGCTTTCAATAGCCTGCAAAGGAAGGGAGTAAGTTGGCCCTAGTAATGGGAGGCCCATGGGTGATCTGGGTGATTGGCTTCAGGCACTGCTATGATCAGGAGCTCCAACAACAAGGCATTGAGGGTTACTTTTTTTTTTCCAGACAGGATCTTGCTCTGGAGCCCCGGCTGGAGTGCAGGGTTGTGATCATAGCTTACTGTAGCCTAGAACTCCTAGGCACAAGTGTTCCACCTGCCTTAGCCTCCAGAATAGCTGGGAGTACAGGTGTGCACCACCATACCTGGTTAATTTTGTTTCCTTTTTCTTTTTTAGAGATGAGGTCTTGCTATGTTGCACAGGCTGGTCTCAAACTCCTGGCCTCAAGGGATCCTCCTACTTCAGTCTCTCAAAGTGCTGGGATTACTGGTGTGACCCACCACACCTGGTCCCGAGGGCTGCTTTGATCTCTATTGCCTCATCCCTTGGTTCTATGTACTGACATCTGCTGACAAGTGGAAAAGGCAACTGCATATACTTTCAAATTGGTATCTTCTCACTTTAGCTACCTTTTATCTCCTTCAATTTCTATTTTTCAACTAAAGCCAGATCCCTAATTGGCATGGCTAGGTCTCATGCCACCCTCTGTACTAACCACTATTGCAAGATCGATGGCATACTATGATTGAGCCAGCCTGGGTCACTGTTTCACCCAGAGATGGAGTTTGGGTTAGGGAGGGTGTGTGAGGAGCAGTTTCACAAAGAAAATATGACCCCTGGAACAGTATAATGTATCCATCGTAACATGTTCTAAATGTTCACAGAGAAGTCTGGCTCTATAGCCAATAACCTTGTAAAGGAAGACAGGATGTGTTTAGAAAAGACCTTATAAAACTATGGTCAGAGCTGATCCCAATGAGGAGCGATGTAGATGGGGATGGAGCAAGTGACTAAATCCATACTTGAGCCGTGCAAGGTTGCTCTATGGTGAGTTCTGACTTTAAAAGGACATAGGCTCTGTGGGGTCCTGAGGATAATGGACAAAGAGTAGAGGGGGCCTTTGGAAATAGTTACAAGGCTGATTCAGAATAAACTCAGATTTAAAGAGGACAACATTTCAAGAACAATTAAAATCGTTGGGGGCTTTATTTAGTAAGTGAAAAACAGAGTAAGCAGAGACCCATTGCTTGGGCACAAGGAAATGGTGTTCGATAAAAAGACAGAGAAAGTAAAAGAAAAGTTGAAAATGTAATTTTTCCATCAAGGACATCAAAGCAGAAAGGGAAGAACAAACAATATACAGTATTGAGATTCAAAGCCTGTAGAGAGAGAGGGATGGCTCACTCAGTAATTATTTCCTCTTTGTGTTTTTTGGCCATATTTATTTATTTATTTATGACAGAGTTTTGCTCTTGTTGCCCAAGTGGAGTGCAATGCTATGATCTGGGCTCACTGCAACCTCCACCTACTGGGTTCAAGCGATTCTCCTGCCTCAGCTTCTCAGGTAGCTGGGATTGCAGGCACCTGCCACCATGCCTGGCTAATTTTTGTGTTTTCAATAGAGGTGGGGCTTCACCATGTTGGCCAGGCTGGTCTTGAACTCCTGACCTCAGGTGATCCAACCACCTTGGCCTCCCAAAGTGCTGGGATTGCAGGCATGAGCCACCATGCCCAGGCTTTGGCCTGATTTTTTTTTTTTTTTTTTTTTTGATATGGAGTCTTGCTCTGTCACCCAGGTGGAAGTACAGTGGTGTGATCATAGCTCATTGCAACCTCCGCCTTCTGGGTTCAAGTGATTCTCCTGCCTCAGCCTCCTGAGTAGCTGGGATTACAGGCACACATCACCATACCCAGCTAATTTTTGTATTTTTAGTAGAGATGGGGTTTCATCATGTTGGCCAGGCAGGTCTCAAGCTCCTGACCACCTGTGATCCACCTGCCTTGGCCTCCCAAAGTGCTGGAATTATAGGTGTGAGCCACTGCATCTGGCCAGGCCTGATTTTTTAATATGTCAACATTCCTCCGCCATGTCTGAGATGCAGTGGTCCAAGAAGATCACTGTGGTTCCATTCTCCTCATGATGAATTGGCTGAAGGATGGGCATGAGACTTACTTCTGACCAATGAGATAGGAGGATTAGTCTGCCTGCCAGGGTTTCTGAAAATGTGTCCTTGCTTCTGAGAAGAAGATATATGAAACCAGAAGTCCTTTTATTGCTGGACATTGTCGTATTTGCATGACATAGAAGGAACTGTGAACACTGTTTTGAGATTATGGGGGAATTCAATTGACAGGCTGAGGATGGCAGAACAAAAGGGTAGAGAAGTATCCTTGGAGATGCAGTCCACCTACTGAAGTAATCAATCCTGAAGCCCCTCTTCCTAGCCCTTCTCATTTTATGAGATAAACAATTTTCCTTATAGTTTAAGCCAGTTGAGCCTAGGGTTTCTGCTCTCTGCAGCCCAAGGTGTCCTGGCTGGCTCAGAGCTCAAGAAAGCTAAGGAGATCAGATAGGAAGAGGGCAAGAAGCTGATTTAAATGGGTTTCAGGAACTGGCCTGATGACTCACATTTCGAGGTGTGGAAAGAACTTTCCGGTGGGACTGGGGAGCCACAGTCAGTAACTTTTAAGTAATTGTGGAGAATTGAAGGTAGTGCCAGAATCAGGAACTGGTCAGAGATTATCCTGATTTTCATAAAAATAAAAGAAATTGTTTCTGGAAACTCCAGACAAGTAGATTTGAGGTAGGTGACAACAGAGAAGCAGGATGGCTTAGAAAGCAGATGGTGAGTGAGCATTTAGGAAGGAATGCAGTGGTCAGTTGAAAGCAAAATGACTTCACTGAGCACAAGTTATTCCAAAGTAACCTCATTTCCTTTTTTGATAAAGTTACTATGTTTGTGAATCAGGTGTACACCATAAACATTGCAGGTCTTGATTTCAGCTTAGGGTTAACAGTTTCTCTCATGGTTTCCTTGTGGCTAAGATGGTGAAATGTGGGTTGGATGAGAGCATGGCTTTGTGTGTTTGCAGCTGTCTCAACAGCTGAATCCAAAGACTGTTGAGTATTGAATGGATGTCACAGCCCATGTGCTGAGCCCCATCAGGGTGGTAGGGAGAGAAGTCATACATTGGCCTGGGCCAAGGGCTTGGCTGGGAGAGAAAGTCTGACACTCTGGGTGGCACAGTCTAGAAATGAGCAGGACTAGTGCCAGCAAACCCTGGGCCTGTCACCCAGGGACCAAGGGTGAAGCAGAGTGGATTAGGTGGACACAGGATGGGGGTGGAAGTGAGAAGGATCATGAAGACCTAGAAAGGAGGAGGCAGACAAAGAGATGGATTTCAAGAGAGAGGAAGAGGAAGGCGGGATCAGAGAGAAGTCAAAGGAAGTCACAGGGGTGGGTGTGCATAGCATCCTGCTCCAGGTTCCTGCTTCTCACTTTTTGAAGGTGGCCAGGTCCAGCTCATGACAATGGATATCAGCCTTCAAGGAGGCTTCTTACAAAGTGCCAGCAGCTCTAACCTTGATCCTGCCTGATTTATCATTAGATGAAAACTCAGGAGGCAAACTGATCAAAGGTGTAGATGTCACACATCTGAGAGGGAGAGTTAATACCAGAGGTGACAGAATGAGGGCCCAGAGTGGTCCTGACAGGTTGGAATGCTGGGTCAAAACCAATAAGATACAACTGAGCAGGCCTGAATGGAAAGTCTGGCATTTACATGCAAAAAACAAGCTGCCAAAAAACCAGAGGAGGGGACATTGCCTTGGCTGGAAATCACGTGAAAAATATCTGAGGCTTTTCAATGACCACCAGCTCAGAATAAGTGAAGAGTGTGATACGATTGCTAACAATCCAACACAACAAGAGATAGAAGTATTCAGAGATATCCAGTACTCATGGGAAGGAGTGGTCTTGTTATATTTTTGGTCAGATGACATCTGGAGTATCATATCGTTTTGGGCATCAGATTTTGAGAAGGGCATTGATGAATCAGAGTGCGCTCAGAGAAAGGCTGCTTAAGATGAAGAAAGTTCTAGAAATTATGTGGTGTGAGGAGAGGCTGAAGGATCAGTGAACATTCTGCCTGGAAATGTGAACAGGATTTGTGAGAGAGATGCATGTCATTGAGGAAGAAGCTGAGGTAGAATTAAAACCAGAGGGTACAAGATATAGGAAATACACCTTCCTACATATAAAGACAATCTTTCTGATCATTATAATCAAGTGTAATAATGTCAGTTATATACCACTTACAAATGTCAAAAGCATGAGCCCATTTGTAAGGCGAGCTATTATTTCCGTGCCATAGATCCAGGTAGTTGTTTAGAATGATCAAGAAATTGCATCCCGCCGTATCTTCAGCACCTAGACCATTTCCTGGTAAATACTTGCTGAATGAGTGAGATATCACAGAGGTTGAATGCCTTTCCCAAGATTGCACAAATGGACTCTCAGGGTTTCTGCCTTTCCGGCTCCACCGCATGCCTTGGAGCAACGCTGAGATGCCCCAGGCTGTCTTGTGGGGGTTGAGGTGTCTTGTTTTCAGAGACCATGTGGACATCTGCCAGCATGTGTTAGAGAACTTCCTGGCATAGGGTGATGGGGGTAGGGGGAACTGGAGTACCTAAAAAAACTCTTCCAACTCAGAGGCTTCCTCCAGAATACCCTTAATCTAAGGAACTCTAAGTTGCTGCTATGAACACATGAAGGGTGTGGAATCTGTCTTCACGTGGACCCAGCCAATAGCTGTGGTTGATGGTATCTTCCCCTGGATACGTTTCAATGCTCTCCCCCTAGATCCCTATCTGGGTGTGCGTGTGTGTATCTAGTTCTTCTAAATGCAGACACCCAGGGTAAAATTTATACCTACAAGTTATCAAGAAAGACAGAATTTCAGCTTACTGGGCTGCCTTATGCATGCTTTTGATTTCTATCTTTGCTGCCAACCTCTGTAAAAAGCGTTAAGTCTTTTTACCTGCTTTGGTAAGGGGGAAAGCTCCTTTTCTCCAGAACATGGATTCTGTAGAGTTGATGCCCACGATCATCTTAAGTGAATTCAAATATATATTCTTTTTACATTGACCTCCAGGATGGGCCAAGGAAAATGTTTTTCCCTCCTACACCAAAAGTATAAATTATGATAAACCTAGAAGGTCCTCGCCCCTTTAATTGTGATGGGGATGAGGTGATCAGACCGAAGGTCATAAAATCGACAATGTCAGCCTACGTTTGCATCATGTTCTTCTTTCTCCTGCAGGAGAAGTGCAAAAGAAGTCTCTAGTGAATGGAGGGTCCCAGTAGACCACCTTCCAATCAGCAGAGGCTTGGCTGCCTGTCCTGCAGCCGGGTGTACCACTAAGTGGTGTCCACAGTCTCCACTAGGTGGAGAAAAAGAGCGGTTACGAAACGTACAAAGCCCCAAATCAAAAACACAGTCCGAAGAGTAAAATCCAATTCTAAATGGAACTCGAAAACTTGAGAAGTAATTTAAGGGAACCACATTAAATACTAGAATGTTTAATGGGGCCCATGTGTCCCGAGCAGAGAAAGAGAGTGCGAGAAATGGAACAGAGGAAATCAGGGAGACAACATGTCTGTGCGACTTGTTCTAATTAGGGGCACAGCGCTGCCGAGGATCATTCATTATAATTTGGTTAAATCTTCAGCATGGCCAAGGCACCTCTGCTGAGTGGTGTAAAACAAAGGGCTCCATCGTAAACGGGGTGAGCGTCTCTCCGTTGGAGGTTAACGCCAGTCACTCGGGAGGGCCCAGGGCTGTACATCACTCTCCTGCCAGCTCTTCTTTATGACTCCAGCGCTGGGCTCCAGCTAGCAGATGTCTGCAAGTTTCGCGGAGGAGAGGGGAGGGGAGCCGGGGGAGGGAGGGGGCCCCCGGCGCTCATTGTCTCCAACTTGTCTGTCGCTTAATTCAGTATCTCTGTCTGCCGCTGGAGCGGGATGAGAAGAGTTCAAAGGAGGAAATCAAAACAATCCATAGATCAGAGCTTGGGAGTGATCGGTGTGGCACCCAGAAATCACCAGCACTCCTCCGGCTCCGCTTTGAAATGTGGACGCCAGCGATGATTTAGTGCACCGCGCCGGCGCTCGCAACTGCCGCACGTGGAGCGCTTCCTGGGGGGTTATTTTTTAGAAAGGAGAAGGTAGCCAGAGGCTTGAGGGAGTGTGGTGGTGTGGGTCAGGTTCAGGTTTGTCCCAGGTTAGAGACGGTGTTTTTAGCTCAGAGCTGAAAGTGATGTGTGGGTGATTAGAAATATCTGAGGTGGCGTTGTATCCCCCCAACCCCCGCTGCTGTCCTCAGTGCACACGCAGTGCAGCTCAATCCGGTTGTGAACACTGCAGCTCAGTCCCTTTGGCATGGTTGTCTCACCCAGGCCTCCTACAGAGCTCTCCAGCTTGGGAGGGTGCCATTGTCTGCTTTATGCTGTTGCCTTCGATCCCACCCCCGGCCAACCAGCTGCTTTGCTGTGGCACACACAGAGCCTCTGCCAGCCTCCAGGGTATCTTTAAGTGCAAGGTGCCCCCTCTGGAAAGAAAGACAGAGCTTGGCCAGGCTGATGGTGCCTTTCTTGGACTGACACAGCCTTGAGCCAGGCACACGGCTTGTCAATTAAAACGCAGGTTGGATTTCTACCCCACTTAACCTTCCCACCAGATGTCTTTGTGCAAAACACAGACTGCCCATCCTTAGGCATCTGTCCTGGGCATGGGCAGACTACTGGGCTAGGGCATTATCCCAGGCACACTAGTGGGGTTGAGCCCCAGATTGATTGTACAAACAAATATTCCTGGGTGGGCCCAGCACTTTGGGAGGCTGAGTCGAGTGGATCACCTGAGGTCAAGAGTTTGAGACCAGCCTGGCCAACATGGTGACACCCCGTCTCTACTAAAAACAAACAAACAAACAAACAGACAAAAATCAGCCAGGTGTGGTGGCACACACCTGTAAGCGCAGCTACTCAGGAGGCTGGGGCAGGAGAATCACTTGAACCTGGGAGGTGGAAGTTGTAGTGAGCCGAGATCGTGCCACTGCACTCCAGACTGGAGAACAAGAGTGAGAATCCTTCTCCAAAAAAAAAAAAAAAAAAAAAAAAAAAAAAATATATATATATATATATATATATATATCTGGTATTGCTTGTATTCTTAAAAACTAGTGAATTGAGTAGCAGGAGGGGTCATTATTAGCAAGGAAAAGACTAATGTTAATGGAATGTAACTTTTAGTATCAATAGAATATTAAGTTTTCAGTCGATGAATTGGGTTTCTCAAGAAACAACTTTTACAAAGATCATTGTAATGATCATTCAAGTCCCGTCTGGTAAAGTGTCTTCACTTGCCCTTTAAAAGCTAGTAAAGTTTTTGTTGTTTTATTTATTTAGTTATTTTTAGAGATGGGATCTCTGGCCTGGCACAGTGGCTCATGCTTATAATTTCAGCTTTTTGAAAGGGAGGCCAAGGTGGGAGAATCACTTGAGTCAAGGAGTTCAAGACCAGCCTGGATAACATAATGAGATCCCATCTCTACCAATGAAAAAAAAAAGAGCTGGATATGGTGGCAGGAGCCTGTAGTCCCAGCTACTCTGGAGGCCAAGGTGGGAGGATCACTTGAGCACAGGAATTCGAGGTTGCAGTGAGCTATGATTATGCCACTGTACTACAACCTGGGCAACAGAGTGAGACCCCCTCCATCTCAAAAAAATAAAAATAAATAAATACGACTAAATTAAAAAGAGATGGGGATTTTGCTCTGTTGCCTAGGTTGGTCTTGAACTTCCGGTCTCAAGCAATCTTCCTGCCTCAGCTTCCAGAGTAGCTGGAATTACAAGTGAGAGCCACCATGCCTGGCCAGTTGTTGTTGTTTTGAGATGGAGTCTCACTCTGTAGCCCACGCTGGAGTGCAGTGGCACGATCTCGGTTCACTGCAACCTCCACCTCCTGGGTCCCAGTTCAAGCAATTCTCCTGCCTCAGTCTCTCAAATAGCTGGGATTACAGGCATGCGCCACCATGGCCAGCTAATTTTTGTATTTTTAGTAGAGACAGGGTTTCACCATGTTGGCCAGGCTGGTCTTGAACTCCTGACCTCGTGATATGCCCACCTTAGCCTTTCAAAGTGTTGGGATTACAGGCGTGAGCCACCGCACCCAGCCTAGTTGTTTTAATAGAGAATTCAGATGTCTATTGGCACTGAAGCTAAGCAGCCGAACTATGCCATTAATATGTTCAAGATATGGAGCTATCTCTGTCTAATATTAGCTAAGTATAGCAATTAATACTTTACAACAAAATCTAAAAACCCAAATATTTTTCATATGTAATGTGGAGTTGCTGATCTTATCAGCAGAAAAGATTCGGGAAATGTGAGTCATCATAGGAGAAAAAATAAATCACCTTACCTGTCATTCTCCCTTGAACCATTTTTGCAACTTGGTATTTAATATATGCTCCTACTAAGAGATAAATATCATGGGATGGTATAAGAAATATATTCTCCAAAACAAGCAGACGTATCGATGCTGCTGCCACTTTCTAAAAGAGGGAAAAAAACCATTTTACATGGACAGAATTCTCACAGTCATCTTTCTGGTTAAAAGATGTTACTTCTTTCAAATTTCTTTAAATTTTTTTTTAAAGCTTTCCTAATCACAAGTCATAATTTCAGCTACCCTTAAAAAGTGATCATGAATCTTAATACCTTATTAACTTTCTAAAGTACTCAGACTAAGAATAGAAAAGTCTTCTAAAAGAGAAAGAGTAGGTAAATAAAAAGGCAAGTATGTTGAAATGAGAAAAGGTAAAAACTCAATTGTGGAATAGAGAAATTCTCTCTCTCTTTTTTTTTTTTTTTTTTTTTTTGAGACAGAGTCTTGCTCTGTTGCCAGGCTGGAGTGCAGTGACTCGATCTCAACTCACTGCAATCTCTACCTCCCGTGTTCAAGTGATTTTCCTGCCTCAGCCTCCCAAGTAGCTTGGAATACAGGCGTGTACCACCACACCCAGATAATTTTTTTTGTATTTTTGGTAGAGACGGGGTTTCACCATTTTGGCCAGGACAGTCTTATCTCCTGACCTCATGATCCGCCCACCTCAGTCTCCCAAAGTGCTGGGATTACAGATGTGAGCCACTGCGCCCGGCCTGAACGCAGAAATTCTTTTAGCCAACCTCCAATTAACTGACTTGCCAGATTAAGCTACTTTCTACTCCCTGTTGAACACATTGATTTTTGTGAAGATTTACCCACTGCAAGGTTGGTAGGCTTCTCTTTAGGAGGTCCACACACTCATGTTCTTGCCATTGAATTAAATGCTTACCAAAAGACATTTGTTTTCCCAAACTATTTATGCAAATTGTGCTTGTAATTATAATTGCATTAAAACAAAAACTATAGATGTGAAAAGAGAACTGCTGTTTCTACTAAAAATTTAAATGTTTTGGCTGGGTGCAGTGGCTCACGCCTGTAATCCTAGCACTTTGGGAGGCCAAGGAAGGCAGATTGCCTGAGGTCAGGACTTCAAGACCAGCCTGGCCAACATGGTGAAACCCCATCTCTACTAAAAATACAAAAATCAGCCAGGCATGGTTGGCAGGTACCCGTAATCCCAGCTTCTCAGGAGGCTGAGGCAGGAGAATCGCTTGAACCTGGGAGGTGGAGGTTGCAGTGAGCCAAGATTGTGACGTTGTACTCCAGCCTGGGTGACAGAGCAAGACTCCGTCTCAAAAAAAAAAAAAAAATTAAATGTTTCCAAAAAAAGTGAAAGGCAAGCTGCTAATATATACTATCAATTAGGTATAAGTGAGAAATGTAAAATATTAGGGAAAATCCTTTAAAATATAAAATTCTGACTTAAATAGTTCCGCATCTAAATTTTCACTTGACTAGAAATTAGGGCTGGGGGTGGTGGCTCACACCTGTAATCCTAGCACTTTGGGAGGCCGAGGCAGGTGGATAACTTGAGGCCAGAAGTTCAAAACCACCCTGGCCATCATAGCAAAACCTTGTCTCTACTAAAAATAGAAAAATTACTCTGCATGGTGGCACAAACCTATAATCCCAGATACTTGGGAAGCTGAGGCACAAGAATCACTTGAACGCTCCCACCTCCCAAAAAGGAAGAAATTAGAAACTGTAGTTTATGCAAGAAAGTGTATGTAGATTTCAAATCAGTGAACTAATGGTCAAAGAAAGGCCTTTCACCTACATCAAGGATTGCTGAATAGACTGTAGTTATATCTTTTAAGAGAAAATGCCAGTCACATTTGTCATTATAATCAGACAATAAAATGTTTAAGAAAAATAATTTTTTTCAATGCTTACCCACTTCAAATAACTTTTTCAATTAAATGACCAACTATTGGCACAAATCAGATAAGGCTAGAGTGCTTTACTATAAACATAAATAACTATATTTTCCATAGGCAAGACTATTAGATGAAAATTTATAGCACTTGCCAGGTGTGGTAGCTCACACCTGTAATCCCAGCACTTTAGGAGGCCGAGGCAGGTGGACTGCTTAAGCTCAGAAGTTTGAGACCAGCCGGGGCAACATGGCGAAACCCTGTCTCTACAAAACAAACAAACAAAAAACAGGGTGCGGTGGTGCGTCCCTGTAGTATCTGGGCAACAGAGCGAGATCCTACCTTGAAAAACAAAAAAAAGTAAGGAAAATTTATAACACAAACTTTTTACCTTATAGAATGGTTCATGAATTCGAACTTTTACAACAGCAGCACCAGTTCTAATCCCGGACACTAAAATCATATCTCCTTGTTTCTCCTCTTTTTCCATCTTAGTTATATATACTGGGGGAGAATATTCTGCTTCAGAGTATTTAAGAATCCTAAAGACATAAAATAAGATGTGTTTCTAGCAGAATTAAATGATGTGTTCTTCCAAAAGTCCCTAAGATACATTAAACATAGTTTCTTCAATGTCTATAAAATACTTTTGGCTGGGCATGGTAGCTCATGCCTGTAATCCCAGCACTTTGGGAGGCCGAGGCAGGTGGATCACCTGAAGTCAGGAACTCAAGACCAGCCTGGCCAACATGGCGAAACTCCATCTCTACTAAAAATACAAAAATTAGCCAGGTGTAGTGGCACATGCCTGTAATTCCAGCTATTCAGGAGGCTGAGACAGGAGAATTGCTTAAACCTAGGAAGTGGAGGTTGCAGCGAGCCACTGCACTCCAGCCTGGGTGACAGAGTGAGACTCTGTCTCAAAAAAAAAAAAAGGAGAGGAAAGAAAAGAGAAAAGAGAGGCCACGTGTGGTGGCTCATGCCTGTAATCCCAGCACTCTGTGAGGCCAAAGTGGGTGGATCACTTGAGATCAGGAGTTCGAGACCACCCTGGCCAATATGGCAAAACCCCATCTCTATTAAAAAGACAAAAATTAGCTGGGCATTGTGGCAGGCGCCTGTAGTTCCAGCTACTTGGGACACTGAGGCAGGAGAATCGCTTGAACCCAGGAGGTACAGGTTGTGGTGAGCTGAGATTGTGCCACTGCACTTCAGCCTGGGTGACAGAGCAAGACTCCATATCAAAAAGAAAAAAAAAAAAAAAAAAGAAGAAAGAAAGAAAGGTATTTATGAGCCTCTAGCTAAAATTGTGGTAGAAGTAAACTTGGATTGTCTGAGATCTATTCCTTGGTACTGAAGACAAAATTTCATATAATTATCCTTCTCCCTCTACTTCAGCACATGCAGGCAGCTTAAACAAAAAACTTCCAGAAGATACACCTAGCTCAAATAATTGTATGGTCCTTAACTCACGAACTCCTCCATAATGACTCAAATTAAGCCATCATAAAGGTACCTACATCTGTGTCATGTTTCATTCTATCAAAGACATTCCCTCAGTAATTTATCTGTTTCAAAGAAGTACAGACAGCAGGATCATCAAAGTTCACACAAATGGTTGCTTGTTCAGTATGCCACTTAATGGCAGATGTCTTCTTCATAGTCAGATGATTTATGTTTGGCTTCAAGTTTACCTAATTTTGCTAGACAGTTCTTCTCTTGCTGATTCGTTGTCCTGGGCAATGCTCCACTCAAACATCATCCCTGCCAAACTACTAAAAGTATTTCCTGTAGAGCAAGCCAAAAGCAGACAAGGTAGGATGACGTATTAAAAAATATTCAGGTATTTACAAGAAGAAAGGGAAATCTAACTAGAAGATTACTTTGAGGCCTCTTTCATTAAGAAATAGAAAGCACTATCATTAATTAATTAAAACCTATATATAAGAAAGATCCCTACACAAACAATAAATGCTGTTGCTGCACAAGCTGTCTGAAGGTAAAAGGAAATCAAGCTGATTAACTTCTGGTTGAAAATAATTATGACATGCTCTTTCTGTTCCTTTCTACATGAGAGCCATCTCACAGTTGACAAGGCATCCTTAATCCTGGTCCCCTCCACATAAATTTTTGTATAACCAGTTTCCAGGCCAGGTGCAATGGCTTGTGCCTACAATCCTAGAACTTTGGGAGGCCAAGGCAGGAGGTTCACTGGGACCCAGGAGTTCGAGACCAACCTGGGCAACATAGTGAAACCTGGTCTGTGAAATAAAAACTTAGCCAGGCATGGTGGCATGTGCCTGTAGTCCTAGCTACTCAGGAGGTTGAGGTAAGAGGATTGCTTGAGCCTGGGAGGTCAAGGCTGCAGTGAGCCATGTTTGTGTTACCACATTCCAGCCTGAGCAACAGACTCTGTATCAAAAAAAAAAAAGCTTCTAGAATAGTTCATTTTTCAGACTAAAAAAAATCACTCTGCCGGGCATGGTGGCTCATGCCTGTAATCCCAGCATTTTGGGAGGCTGAGGCAGGTAGATCACGAGGTCAGGAGTTCAAGACCAGCCTGGCCAATATGCTGAAACCCCACCTCTACTAAAAATACAAAAAATTAGCCAGGCATGGTGGCGGGTGCCTGTAATCCCAGTTACTTGGGAGGCTGAAGCACAGAACTGCTTGAACCAGGGAGGTGGAGACTGTAGTGAGCCAAGATCACGCTACTGCACTCCTGCCTGGGTGACAGACCAAGACTCTGTCTTAAAAAAAAAAAAAAAAAAAAATCACTCAAGTAATTTACAAAGAAAGTAGCAATACATTTATATATATATATTTTAATTAACCATGGGAAACTTGGCCTCACAGGATACTTTTTCTACCTTGGCCTCCCAAACTGTTAGAATTATAAGCATGAGCCACCACGTCCTACCTAAATGGTTTTTTTGTTTTGTTGTTTACTACCTAAATGTTTTTAATACCACATTACAGCATTAATATAGTATAGAATATTAAAAGCATTAAAGATTAGATCAAGATTGTAACTTTTTCACAGATTTACATTTAATTCTCCTGGTTTATAGAAAGTGGATTGATCAAACAGAGCTAGCAATAAATTCCAAAAACTGTTCTTAATTGTTGATTAAGGGACCATCAGCAGAAGCGCAGTGGCAGATTTGGATACTTAAGAAAAGTTCTGAGGCCGGCACGGTGACTCATGCCTGTAATTCCAACACTTTGGGAGGCCGAGGTGGATGGATCACTTGAGGCCAGGAGTTCAAGACCAGCCTGGCCAACACGGTGAAAACCTGTCTCCCTCAAACATACAAAAATTAGCAGGTGTGGTGGCACTCACCTGTAATCCCAGATACTTGGGAGGCTGAGGCACAAAAATTGCCTGAACCCAGAGGGTGGAAGTTAAAGTGAGCCAAGATTGAGCCATTGCACTCAAGCCTAGGCAACAGAGCGAGACTCCATCTCAAAAAAAAAAAAGAAGAAGAAAAGAAAGGGGCCGGTCGCAGTGGCTCATGCCTGTAATCTCAGCACTTTGGGAGGCTGAGGTGGGTATATCACCTGAGGTCAGCAATTCTTGACCAACATGGTGAAACTCCGTCTCTACTAAAAATACAAAATTAGGCGGGGGTGGTGGTGCAGACCTGTAATTCCAGCTACTCTGGAAACTGAGGCAGGAGAACTGCTTGAACCCAGGAGGCAGAGGTTTCAGTTAACTGAGATCGTGCCACTGCACTCCAGCCTGGACAACAAGAGTGAAACTCTGTCTCAAAAAAAAAAAAAACAAAGAAAGGAAAAGTTCTGAGATCACCAACAATAGCAGTAATATTTTATGAAAGTGTGTAGCTAATACATTAAATTACACTCAGAATTATTATTTAGCTTCAAATGAGAGAATAAGTATTATTTCTAATCACTCAAGTTTTTGTTTCCAAGTGCTAAACATGAAGGGATATTACTTTATTTTAGGTAATTTTGTTGAATCCTCTGAAATTCTTTTTTTTTTTCACTTTTCTCCATATTGCCCTTCTCCTGATCGTAGAATCCTCTCAAGTTCTTTACCTTCAGCATCCAATGCCCTCACCATCAGTTCCAGTGGCGAATCATCTACATAAAGTTCCCGGGCCCGAGATACAATTTCGATCCTCTTTACCACATCAATCTTAACATCACAGCGTAGCTCATGGTCAGTCACTACAAGGAACCCAAAAACTGAGTATTTAATTCAATAGGTCATGAATCTATTAAATGTCTCAAATACTCAAAACTGTATTCTAAAGATTATGAAAAAGAAAGACTATGACAGCTGCATTTACCTATGGAAGAAAATAGCATAACAAGATATAAGAGCCTTTCTTTGAAACAACAGACACTAGACCAGTGATTCCAAAACACTGATCTATGATGTTTTACTCATCTATGGAAAAATGAGAAAAATAAAAATTTTAATCTTTTTCTCCAAATTCTTCCAGATCCTGACAACAAATAAAAATTTAAAAATAGTGAATAATAAAATTAAGTTGTAGTCATATTAAAGGAATATAATTTATTAATACATCTTATTTTTAAAATGGTAAAAATTATCTTTTATGAAATAATGGTGTTAGTAAATTTTTAAAAATGTATTTATTTAGGAAAGTAAAATGGTAGCAACTATAAGTCAGTCCTATCAATAAACTTCTCTCTTTCTCTTTTTCTTTAATTTTTTTTTTTGAGAATGAGTCTCACTCTGTCGCCCAGGCTGGAGTGTAGTAGCATGATCTTGGTTCACTGCAACCTCCACCTCCCAGGTTCAAGTGATTCTCCTCTCAGCTGGGATTACAGGCGCCCACCACCACACCCAGCTAATTTTTGTATTTTTAGTAGAGATGGGATTTCGCCATATTGACTAGGCTGGTCTCGAACTCCTGACCTCAGATGATCTGCCCGCCTCGACCTCACAAAGTGCTGGGATTACAGGCGTGAGCCAATATGCCCGGCCTATCATTTTTTTTTTCTGAGCCATGAGATTAAAAAGCCTCGGAACCACTGTATTAGATCTAGCTAAAGTACCAGTCTAACCAGAGTTCTAGTCAATATACCCATAATGAAATTCAGAAACACTAATTGAAACAGTACAGAATAAAATGAGAATGAGATAAAAATTGTTTTGTATCACTGTATTTTTAAAGTGGTAAAAATTATCACTATATTTGTAATATAAAACAATTGTGATATTGTAGCACTCTCTCCTACCACATTTGCCATGTATTTGAGAACTGTCTACATAGCTGTTCCATTCTACTATCGTAACTATACATTTTTAGTTTTAGCTTCATCCACAAAAACCAAAAAGCAAAGTAGACCACTTTTCAATGACCCCAAATTACCAGTAAACATCAGGGATAAACTGTCCCTAGCCATAGATCTGCTTTCATGGAATTTTAAAATCAAAGGAGAGGCCAGGTGCAGTGGCTCATGCCTGTAATCCCAGCACTTTGGGAGGCTGAGGCAAGTGGATCACCTGAGGTCAGGAGTTAGAGAACAACTTGGCCAACATGGTGAAACCCTGTCTCTACTAAAACAAGAAGTAGCCAGGTGTGATGGTGGATGCCTGTAGTCCCAGCTACTCAGGAGGCTGAGGCAAGAGAATTGTGTTAAACTGGGAGGCATAGGTTGCAGTGAGCCAAGATCGTGCCACTGCACTCCAGCCTGGGTGACAAAGTGAGCAAAGTTACTACTTTTGCTCAAAAAAAAAAAAAAAAAAAAATTAAACATTAAACATTAGCAGAGCATGATGGCTCACGCCTGTAATCCCAGCACTGGGAGGCCAAGGCGGGAGGATTGCTTGAGATCAGGAGTTCGAGACCAGCCTGGCCAACATGGTGAAACCCCATCTCTACTAAAAACATAAAAATTAGCCAGGCATGGTGGTGGTGTATACCTGTAGTCCCAGCTACTCGGGAGGCTGAGGCAGGAGAATCACTTGAACCTGTGAGGTGGAGGTTGCACTGAACCAAGATGGCACCACTGCACTCTAGCCTGGGTGACAGAGTGAGACTTCATCTCCAAAAAAAAAAAAAAAAAAAAATATATATATATATATATATATTAAACATTGAAAAAATCAAAGGAGAATGTTAATCAGATAATACAGGTAAGGTGCACTAAAATATGCTTATTTCAAGAAATGGTATGCTTCCTTTCACAAGAAACATTAAAAATTGAATTACTCATCCTGAAACTATATAGACAATAGAATTGAACAAATACATCATAGATAATGAAAGTCAGTTTTCTCCCTGTCAGAGAAAGAAGTTACAATAAGCAAGGTGGGAAGGCTAGAATAAACCCTAAGGTGCAAGATTAGAATTGAAGATATCAGTATGAGCTCATGTTTATTTTAATATCTATGCAGATAGATATAGAAAAAGTATAGATATATTTGTATACATGAGTTAGCATATATACATATATTTCCTAGTTTTGTTTGCTGAGAGGGCCTAGAAGCAGTGGATACACTAGTAGCAACAAGCACACTGGCACCCAGATCTTGGCTTGTAAATATAATTCTTTTTTTTTTTTTTTGATACCGAGTCTCACTCCGTTGCCCAGACTGGAGTGGAGTGCAGTGGCATGATCTTGGCTCACTGCAACCTCCACCTCCAGGGTTCAAGCAAATCTCCTGCCTCAGCTTCCTGAGGAGCTGCGATTACAGGTGCATACCACCACATCTGGCTAATTTTTGTGTTTTTTTTAGTAGAGATGAGGTTTCACCATGTTGGTCAGGCTGGTCTTGAACTCCTGACCTCATGATCCGCCTGCCTCGACCTCTCCCAAAGTATGGGATTACAGGCATGAGCCACCGAGCCCAGCTGCAAATATAATTCTTGTTATTGAGACAGAGTCTCGCTAAGTTACCCAGCCTAGTCTATAACACCTGGCCTCAAGTGATCCTCCTACCTCAACCTCCCAAACTGCTGACATTACAGGCACTAAATATAGTTCTTTAATATAAAGAACCAGGACTCCTTGAAGAAATGGCTGAGTAAGATGACCCTGGCCCATCTCATAGAACTAAAAAATTAAAAAGTACAACCAGACAGTCACAAAAAGTAAATAAAGATAAGGGCAAATCCAAAGGACATAGGAACCAACCTGAAAGAGCCCCCAATGGTCAAAGCTGGAAAAACTGGAGTAACAGAATAAATTACAATAATATTGAAATATAGCCCCCAAATTAAATAAATATCCATGAAAGTATACTGACATAAATAATTAAATAAATTAACTGGGAAGAAGTTATTTGTAATATGTAAGACATCTTTCTTTCAGAACAATACTAGTTAATAAGTATAGAAGATATGAAGGAAATTGCTTGAGCCCAGGAGTTCAAGATCAGTCTAGGCAACATAATGAGACCTCATCTTTACAAATAATAAAAAGAATCTAGCCAGGTATGGTGCACACCTGTGGTCCCAACTACTTGGGACGCTGAGGTGGAAGAATCACTTGAGCCTGGGTGGTCAATACTTCAGTGAGCTGAGACCATGCCACTGCAAGAGGAAGATCTCACAAAAAAAAAAAAAAAAAAAAAAAAAAAAAAAAAATCACAGTACTAAGATTTATGGAAAAACACTAAAATTAGTGGGCAAAACTTCAAGGAGACATAGGATACATCAAAGTGTCTCCCTTAAATATTTATTAGTTATTGCAGTGGTTAATACATGTGCACAAATTCTTTGGCACTCCTCTTTCCAAGAGGTAAAGGTTAATTCCCCTTCCTTTATATTTGTTTTGTTTTTTAAAAAACAGGGTCTCACTCTGTCGCCCAGGCTGGAGAGCGGTGGCACAATTATAGCTCACTGCAGCCTTGAACTCCTGGGCTCAAGTGATCCTCCCACCTCAGCCTTCTGAGTGGTTGAGATTATAGGCGCATATCAGACTGCACCTGGCTAATTTTTAATTTTTTGTAGAAGCAGGGTCTCACTTTGTTGCCCAGGCCAATTCCCCTTCCTTTGAATTGTAGGCTAGGCTTAATGACCACTTTCAAGAAATAGCATATGTGAAGGGGAAAATGGTAACTTTACAGTGGAGAAACGTGACAGATGCCACCTTAACCAAGTAGTCAAGGTTAACATCACCAATGATAAATCATGCTGACATCATGAACCCCCTAAAATAATGCAATGGGAAGGGCTCTTCAATTTCTATGTGGGTTTTTTTTTTCCTCAAAATCTGTAACCCCAGGCTAATCATGAGAAAACATCACACAAACCCAAATTGAGAAACATTCTATAAAACATCTGACCAGTACTCTTTAAAAAAAAAAAAAAGTCTCTGGAGTGCAGCAGTTCTATCGTAACTCACAACTCACTGCAGCCTCAAACTCCTGGACTCAAGCAATCCTCTAGCCCTGGCTAATTTTCTCTCTCTCTCTTTTTTTTTTTTTGGTAGAGACTTGGTCTTGCTAATGTTGCCCAAGCTGGTCTTGAACTCCTGGGCTCAAGTGTTCTTCCTGCCTCAGCCTCTCAGAGTGCTGAGATTACAGGCCTCCTGAACTACTGACCTCGGCCCAACTGTTTTTTGTTTTTTTTGAGATACTGTTGCAGGGCAATAGTGCAATCCAGCTCACTGCAACCTCTGCTTCTGGGATTCAAGCAATCCTCATGCCTCAGCTTCCAAAGTAGCTGGGATTACAGGCATGTACCATCACGCCTGGTTAATTTTTGTATTTTTAGTAGAGATGTAATTTCACCATGTTGCCCAGGCTGGTCTCGAATTTCTGACCTCAAGTGATCTGCCTGAGTGCTGGGATTACAGGCGTGAGCCACCAAGCCCAGCGCCAACACTCTAAAATCGTCAAGGCTGGGTGCGGTGGCTCACACCTGTAATCTCAACATTTTAGGAGGCCACGGTGGGTGGATCACTAGGTCAGGAGTTTGAGATCAGTCTGGCCAACATTGTGAAACTCCATTTGTACTAAAAATACAAAAAATTAGCCAGTCATGGTGGCCCGTGCCTGTAATTCCAGCTACTCGGGAGGATGAGGCAGGAGAATTGCTTGAACCTGGGAGATGGAGGTTGCAGTGAGCCTAGATCGTGCCATTGCACTCCAGCCTGGGTGACAGAGCAAGACTCTGTCTCAGGAAAAAAAAAAAAAAAAAGCATCAAAAGTGACTGAGAGGCCAGACATGGTGACACCTCATGTCTATAAAAATTAGCCAGGCATGGTGGCGTGTGCCTGCAGTCCCACCTACTGGAGAGGTTGGGGTGAGCAGATCACTTGAAACCAGGAAGTGAAGGTTGCAGTGAGCCCAGATTGTGCCAGTCCACTCCAGCCTGGATGACAGAGAGAGACTCTTTCTCAAAAGAAAGAAGTGAGAAACTCACAGATTGGAGGAGACAAAGTAAAAATGACAACTTAGTTTAGCAATGTGGTGTCTTTAATTGAATCCTAGAGAAGATTAGTGGAACATTAGAGGAAACTGGGTGAAGGGTATATGGGAACTTTCTGTATTATCTTTACATCTCTCTTTTTTTTTTGAGACAGAGTCTTGCTCTGTTGCCAGGCGCCAGGCTGGAGCGCAGTGGCACGATCTCGGCTCACAGCAACCTCCGCCTCCCAGTTCAAGCAATTTGCCTGCCTCGGCCTCCCAAATAGCTGGGACCACAAGTGCGCACCACCATGCCCAGCTAATTTTGTTATTTTTTAGTAGAGACGGGGTTTCACCATGGTCTCCATCTCTTGACCTCGGGATCCGCCCGCCTTGGCCTCCCAAAGTGCTGGGATTACAGGCGTTAGCCACCGTGCCCGGCCTACATCTTCTGTAAATCTAAAATAATTTTTAAATTAAAAAGTTTTGGCCGGGCGTGCTGGCTCATGCCTGTAATCCAAGCACTTTGGAGGCCAAGGCAGGCGGATCACCTGAGGTTGGGAGTTCAAGACCAGCCTGACCAACACGGTGAAACCCTGTCTTTAAAAAAAAAAAAAAAAAGTTTTAAAATTAAGTTAGCCTTCTACTTGATAAACATTTAATTGACAAACAGAACTCCAAGTTAAAAGAATTAAAGACAAAGACATGGGGTCCATGAACAAAAAAACCCAAGATAAGTTGAAAGCTCACAGGATCTGCTGGTAGAGTTACCACTAAGGAAGTGTTCCAGGATGGCAAAGGAAGGAAGGAAGGGAGGGAGGGTGATCTTAGGTAATGCGTAACTACATAATCAGGCACTGAATAATCTACCGCTTGTCAAATGAGAAATTAAAGCCCCCCTTTCAGTAGAGAAATCTGTAGTGCAATGGCAAACAGACGCAGCTGTGACCTTACATAAAAAGATTAAAAGCCTTGTGCACACAATGCTTACTCATCTGACTACCTCAACAGCAGAAACCTTTTTTTTTCTTTTTTTTTTTCTTTCTGAGGAGTTTCACTCTTGTCACCCAGGCTGGAGTGCAATGGTGCCATCTCGGCTCACTGCAACCTCCGCCTCCCAGGTTCAAGCGATTCTCCTGCCTCAGCCTCCCAAGTAGCTGGGATTACAGGCACCCACCACCACGCCCAGCTAATGTTTGTATTTTCAGTAGAAATGGGGTTTCACCATGTTGGCCAGGCTGGTCTCAAACTCCTGATTTCAGGTGACCTACCCATCTTGGCCTCCCAAAGTGCTGGGATTACAGGTGTGAGCCATCGTGCTCGGCCTAGAAAACTTTTCAATACAAGGCCACGACCATAAAGAAAAAAATTGCCTGGTGCAATGGCTCATGCCTATAAGCTTTGGGAAGCTGGGGCAGGAGGATTGCTTGAGCCCAGGAGTTTAAGATCAGCCTGAGCAACATAGTGAGATCCCCCCATCACCACGCCCCTACAAAAAATAAAAAAACTAGCCAGGTCTGGTGGCACCCCCCTGTAGTCCCAGCTACTCAGAAGGCTGAAGTAGGACAATCACTTCAGCCCAGGAGGTCATGGCTGCAATGAGCCACATTTGTGCCACTGCACTCCAGCATGAATGACAGAGTGAGACCCTGTCTCAAAAAATAAAATAATAAATATAATAAAAATAATAAATTTACAAGTAAATTTGGAATGATTAGGAGAAATATCAAACATTTAACTTTTAAAGTGAAGAGAATACAACTTTATTAAATAATGTAACAGATATTCTTATTTACAAGTCCACATTACTTCAGGTATACTTCAGTTGTCCAAACCTTTTCTTCATCCACCCTGTGAGCTTTTTCACTTAAAATAATGCTCTTGGCCAGGTGTGGTGGCTCATGGCTGTAATCCCAGCACTTTGGGAGGCCAAGGTGGGTGGATTGCTTGAGTCCAAGAGTTTGAGACCAGGCTGGGCAACATGGCGAAACCTCGCCTCTACAAAAAATACAAGTTTAGCGGGGCAAGGCCAGGCACGGTGGCTCACACCTGTAATACCAGCACTTAGAAAGGCCAAGGTGGGCGATCACCTGACGTCGGGAGTTCGAGACCAGCCTGACCAACATGGAGAAACCCCCGTCTCTACTAAAAATACAAAATTAGCCAGGCATGGTGGTACATGCCTGTAATCCCAGCTACTCGTGAGGCTGAGGCAGGAGAATTGTTTGAACCTGGGAGGTGAAGGTTGGGGTGAGCTGATCAAACCATGGCATTCCAGCCAGGGCAACAAAAGTAAAATGTGAAACTCCGTCTCAAAAAAAAAAAAATTTAGCGGGGCATAGAGGCACACACATTTGTAGTCCCAGCTACTCAGAAGACTGAGGCAGGAGGATCTCTTGAGCCCAAGACTGGGAGGGTGCTGTGACCTGAGATCACATCACTGCACTCCAGCCTGGGCAACAGAGAAAGACTGTGTCTTAAAAAAAAGGGGGGGTGGCCTATACTGGCAATTAAAAAAATTTTTTTAAATAAAATTATGCTGTCTCCAAAATCCTCTACTTATCTTTTACCTAAGGTTAAAGTCTAGACTTCCAGGGCGGGTGATGTGGCTCACGCCTATAATCCCAGCACTTCAGGAGGCCGAGGCAGGTGGATCACGAGGTCAAGAGATTGAGACCATCCTGGTCAACATGGTGAAACCCTGTGTCTACTAAAAATACAAAAATTAGCTAGGCATGGTGGCACAGCCTGTAGTCCCAGCTACTCGGGAGGCTGAGGCAGGAGAATTGCTTGAATCCAGGAGGCGGAGGTTGCAGTGAGCCGAGATCGTGCCATTGCACTCCAGCCTGGGTAACAAGAAACTCCGTCTCAAAAAAAAAAGTCTAGACTTCCCATTATAAAAAGGCATATTTCTATATTTACAAGCTACCACTAGTGGAATACAGAAAACTGGTTGTTTCTTAGAAAATCAGGATTAAAGGCTGGGCACGGTGGCTCACACCTATAATCCCAGCATTCTGGGGGGCCAAGGTGGGTGGATCACCTGAGGTCAGGAGTTTGAGTCCAGCCTGGCCAAAAATGGCAAAACCCTGTCTCTATTAAAAATACAAAAATTAGCTGGGCGTGGTGGTGCATGCCTATAGTCCCAGCTACTTGAGAGGCTGAGGTGGGAGAACTGCTTGAACCTGGGAGGTGGAGGTTGAAGTGAGCCAAGGCTGAGCGCAGTGGCTCACTCCTGTAATCCCAGCAATTTGAGAAGCCAAGGCAGGTGGATCACCTGAGGTGGGGAGTTGGAGACCAGCCTGGCCAACATGGTGAAACCCCATCTCTACTAAAAATACAAAAATCAGCCAGGTGTGGTGGAGGGTGCCTGTAATCCCAGCTATTCTGGAGGCTGAAGGAGAATTGCTTGAACCTGGGAGGTGGAGGTTGCAGTGAGCACAGATTACGCCAGTATACTCCAGCCTGTGCGACACAGTAAGACTCAGTCTCCAAAAAAAAAAAAAAAAAACAGAAAACTAGGATTAAAGAAATATTTACTTTTCACTATATAACCTCTTATATTCTTTGACTCTTTTACCAAGTGGAGGTAACACCTAATCAAAAAGAAAAAAACTAAAAAGAAATTTAGGCCAGGGCAGTTGTGCTTGCCTGTAGTCCCAGCTACTCAGGAGGCTAAGGTAGGAAGATCCCTTGAGGCCAGGAGTTCCAGGCTGCAGTGCATTATGATTGCACCTGTGAACAGCCACTGCACTCCATCCTAGCAACACAGCATTACCCTATCTCAGAAAGAAAACAAAGAAGGAAGATAACAAAGAAGGAAGTAAAGAAAGAAAGAAAAAGGGCCAGGTGTGGTGGCTCATGCCTGTAATCCCAGCACTTTAGGAGGCCAAAGCCGGCAATTGCTTGAGTTTAGGATTTCGAGAGAGCAACCTGGGCAACATGGCAAAACCCTGTCTGAAAGAAGGAAGGAAAGAAGGGAGGGAGGAAGAAATTTAGTACTCTTATCATATAGAACTGTCCATCTCCAGTCTCTCACCCTAAGTCCATCCATCATCTCTGTCATAGCCACTTTCTTTACTACACTATAACCAAAACCATGATAAAACTCTATGATCAGCACTTAAATATCAATGGGAAGCTTAAATCTTTTTACCTTTATATATGCCTTATATAGTAGGCAACTCGATAAATATTTGTCCAATGAATTAATGAACAATTTCTCTGAGGCATGCACTCCCTTTTTTTTTTTTTTTGAAACGGAGTCTTGGTCTGTCGCCAGGCTGGAGCGCAGTGGTACAATATCGGCTCACTGCAACCTGCGCCTCCCCGGTTCAAGTGACTCTTCCGCCTCAGCCTCCCAAGTAACTGGGACTACAGGCACATGCCACCACGCCTAATTTTTGTATTTTTAGTAAAGATGGAGTTTCACTATGTTGGCCAGGATGGTCTCCATCTCTTGACCTCATGATCAGCCCACCTGGGCCTTCCAAAGTGCTGGGATTACAGGCATAAGCAGGCCGCACTTCCCTTTCAAAATGCCCAATCCCACCCATTTCATACTACTTGCTCCCATTCAGATGCTCCTAGTAGAACAGTAAGACTCGCTCTTACCACTCATCTATATACACAATTGTATTAATAGTAAAATGGGAAAGTTGATCTAAGGATACTTAACTTTGCAAAATGGGTCACAAGTCAGATGAAGTTAAGCTGTGAGCAGATTTGACATGTTTCCTATTACTTGTGTGAATTTTCTGATAACAGAATGAATTTGTGTAGTTAAAAATCACTACATTTTAAAAATAGTATATGTGACCAGTTTTTTTCTGAGGTTGGTATCCTCCTCTATCCTTTGTAGCTACCTTGCATGACATGGTCTGCAAAGATTCTTATGTTTGAGAATTTCATACCATATTTCATTGATTCTTAGACACTCATTTTTTACCTTTTAACGTCTCTGCAGTTGGAATTTATCTCATAACTGATGACATCTTACAAGTGCTCTCAGCCAGGCAGCGGTTAAGACATAGTTGTCACTGACTGAACATGTGAGAACATTAAGAAAGCCAGTATCGGCCGGGCGCAGTGGCTATGCCTGTAATCCTAGCACTTTGGGAGGCTGAGGTGGGTGGATCACCTGAGGTCAGGAATTCAAGACCAGCCTAGCCATCATGGTGAAACCCCATCTTAAAAAAAAAAAAGAAAGAAAGAAAGCCAGTATCAAAATTTGTAGAATAGGTGTTAGTAGTTGGAAAGAAATCTGGTGAACAATAGTAGAGGACTCTTACTCCCTAGGAACGAAAAGGTTAAAGGCAGTGGGGGGAAAAGTGATGACTCAGATGTACCAGGAAATGTTTCAAAGCTGGAAACAAAAACAGATTAGTGCTATTTAATTGCAAAGTCCACTTAAGAGCATGTTTTAGGTGGTTTTAAAAATTACTTTATTTTATTTATTATTATTGTTTTGTAGAGATGGATTCTATGTTGCACAGGCCAGGAAGGCTGCAGTGAGCTACTGTCATGCCATTGTACTAGAACCTGTGCAACCAAGCGAGATCCTGTCTCTAAAAAAAAGAAAATGCAGCCTAATATCCATTTTTTTTTTTTAGATGGAGTCTCTCTCTGTCCCCAGACTGGAGTGCAGTGGCACGTTCTTGGCTCATTGCAACCTCCGCCTCCTAGGTTCAAGCAATTCTCCTGCCTTAGCCTCCAGGGTAGCTGGGACTACAGATGTGCACACCACCATACCCAGCTAATTTTTTTGTATTTTTAGTAAAACAAGGTTTCATCATGTTGGGCAGGCTGGTCTCGAACTCTTGACCTCAGGTGATCTGCCCGCCTCAGCCTCCCAAAGTACTGGGATTACAAACATGAGCTGGGCGTAGTGGCACTGAGCCTGGCTAAACACAGACACTGATGATTCCCAGTCAAAAAGTTATTTTCAGCCAGGCAAAGTGTTTCATGCCTGCAATCCCAGCACTTTGGGAGGCTGAGGCGGGAGGAGGTCAGGAGTTTGAGACCAGCCTGATCAACATGGAGAAATACCCTCTCTACTTAAAAAATACAAAATTAGCCAGGCATGGTGGCACATGCCTGTAGTCCCAGCCACTCGGGAGGCTGAGGCAGGAGAATCACTCGAACTCGGGAGGCGGAGGTTGCTGTGAGCCGAGATTGCACTACTGCACTCCAGTCTGGGCAACAAGAGTGAAACTCTGTCTCAAAAAAAAAGTGATTTTCATTTTTATTAGGTACCAGAATTAAACATGATTAATAACCATCTAATTGAATGGAATTCTTTAAGTAGATATAAAGTAAAAATTTCAATTGGAAAAAAAGTATAGTTTAGTTTGCGATGTTTTTCTTTATTTTTTTTATTTTTTGAAATGAAGTCTCTCTCTCTCACCAGGCTGGAGTGCACGGCATGATCTCAGCTTACTACAACATGTGCCTCCTGGGTTCAAGCGATTCTCCTGCCTCAACCTCCCAAGTAGCTGGGATTACAGGTATGCGCCATCTCGCCTGGCTAATTTAGCATTTTTTTAGTAGAGATGGGGTTTCTCCATATTGGTCAGGCTGGTCTTCAACTCCCGATCTCTGCCGCCTTAGGCCTCCCAAAGTGCTGGGATTATAGTCGTGAACCACCGTGCCCATTCAGCAATGTTTTTCTTTCTTAGTGGTACATAAAGTAATGGCGCGCTTTATAATAGGTGGCATCTTCAATTATATGAAATAGAGTATACCAAACATCCTAAGTTCTATTTAATAAACTATTATAGATAAATTAGTTATCGAAATGCTTAATGACAAAAATACTGTAGACTAAATTATCTTTAAAAAACACACACACACATTTAGAAGCCATAGAGATATTTTCAGCTATTAGGCAATATGGCAATGAAGTGCCAGAAAATCAGGAATACAAAGACTGCTGTTCTGCTTTGTAAACAATAGTACTTCTTGAGCTGCTCTAGACTAAAATAGACTAGTTTAGTGCTTCTCAAACTTTGGTATTGGTATTGTGAGAATCTCCTGGAGAGCTTGTTAAAACACAGAACCCTAGGCTCACCCCTGAGATTCTAATATAAAAGATGCTTAAAACCTAGATGATGGGTTGATAGGTGCAGCAAACCACCATGGCAAATGTATACCTATGTTACAAACCTGCACGTTCTGTATCCCAGAACTTAAAAGTAAAACTTTTAAAAATGATAAAAGATGGAGCCTGAGAATTTACATATCTAATAAGCTCGTTTGATGCAGGTGATGCTGATACATGTTCACAGCCCACACTTTGACAAGTACTAGTTTTTGTACTGCGTTTTGCCTTACTCAAACCAACCTCAGACCTTAACACCTAAGTTAATTCCAGATGATTCCTTCCTTCGCTGATTCAAACAACTAGAGTTTCCATGGTCTCAGGTACCACGTCAGGTGCTAGATACCAAAGGAAAAAAAAAATCATATAACAGGGTGCTACAATTAGGGCGTATATTGCAGGGGGTGGTTTTGGTAGGGTTTTTTTGGTTTTTTTTGAGACAGTGTCTTGCTCTATCACCCAGACTACGGAGTGCAATGGTGTGATCATAGCTAACTGCAGCCTTGATCTTCTGGGCTCAATATCCCCACCTGAGGAGGGAGGCTCCCATCTGAGCCTCTCAAGTAGCTGAGACTACAGGGGTTTACCACCACATCAAGCTATTTTTTACTTATTTATTTTTTAATTTTTTATTTTTTTGAGACAGAGTCTCGCTCTGTCACCCAGGCTGGAGTACAATGGCAAGATCTTGGCTTGTTGCAGCCTCTGCCTCCCAGGTTCAAGCGATTCTGCCACAGCCTCTGGAGCAGCTGGGATTACAGGTGCTTGCCACCATGGCCAGCTAATTTTTCTATTTTTAAGATGGGGTTTCACCATGATGGCCTGGGTGGTCTTGAACTCCTGACCTCAGGTGATCCATCCACCTCGGCCTCCCAAAGTGCTAGGATTACAGGCATGAGCCACTGCGCCCGGCCTAATTTTTCTATTTTTAGTAGAGATGAGGTTTCACCATGTTAGCCAGGCTGGTCTCGAACTCTTGACCTCAGGTAATCCACCTACCTCGGCCTCCCAAAGTGGGGGGATTACAGAGGTGAGCCACTGTACCTGGCCATAATTTTTTATTTTTTGTAGAGACAGGTCTCACTATGTTACCCAGACTGCTCTTGAAGTCCTGAGCTCAAGCAGTCTTTCTGCCTCAGCCTCCCAAAATGCTGGGATTAAAGGTGTGAGCCACTGCAGCCGGCTAGAAATCCTTTATTCTTCCTCTTATCATTTGAAGCCAACACCATTTGTGTTAACCACCTATACAAAATACCAGATTATTCTACCCCAGATGAAGTGATAGTGTTTTTACTCTCAACATACCTATTTCTCGAGCAAGAATAATACTGCTGAGACGTATCGGCTGGGTAGATTGTGCAATGAGTACAGCTTTCTGGGAACACAAGGTGTCATTTTCATATAAAGGCTCAATAGTAACTGCATCATGATGAGTGGAATGCCTGCCAGAACAAAACTCTTGAGTATGAAATACGTGGGTTAAAATTAACTTTTGTTGGAACATAGATTCTCGTACTTCTTACATGTTACATACTACCAGGTATATGTAAATGACACTTTTTAAAGCAGAACCATTGCTTAGGAATACAAGAATTAGAGTGAGAGATTGGCCAAGCGTGGTGGCTCACGACTGTAATCCCAGCACTTTGGGAGGCCAAGGTGGGCTGATCACCTGAGGTCAGGAGTTTGAGACCAGCTGGATCAACACGGAGAAACCCCGTCTCTACTAAAAATAGAAAAATTAGCTGGGCATGGTGGCACATGCCTGTAATCCTAGCTACTAGGACTCTGAGGCACAAGAATTGCTTGAACCCAGGAGGCAGAGGATGCAGTGAGCTGAGATCGTGCCACTGCACACCAGCCTGGGCAACAAGAGCTGAAACTCCACCTCAAAAAAAAAAAAAATTAGAGAAATTGATCAGAACTTTCCCAATGATCCCTTGAGCAAAGTCTCAGAAATATCCCTCCCTCAATATTTTTTTAAAAAGATTGTTGGCCGGGCTCGGTGGCTTACGCCGGTAATCCCAGAACTTTGGGAGGCAAAGGTGGGTGGTTCACAAGGTCAGACATTTGAAACCAGCCTAGCCAATATAGTAAAACCCCGTTTCTACTAAAAATACACACAAAAAAAGACTGTTATATTCTTCCCTCAGTATGCAGAAATAGGACTGATGTGTTTCCAGTAATGAAATGGGACTTTCTCATACTCTGAGGAAAGTTTCCTTCAATCCCCAGGCTGCTGATACCTAGGATGGAAAAATTACCTAAATTATGAGGTGTGAGTCCAACTCAAAATACCAAAAAAATTCATAAATGTTTTTATTTTTATTATGTTTTTGAGACGGAGTCCCACTTTGTCCCCAAAGCTGGAGTGCAGTGGGGTGATCTCGGCTCACTGTGACTTTGCCTCTTGGGTTCAAGCAATTCTCTTGCCTCAGCCTCCCAAGTAGCTGAGATTACAGGCACGTGCCACCACGCCCGGCTAATTTTTATATTTTTAGTAGAGACAGGGTTTCATCATGTTGGCCAGCCTGGTCTCAAACTCCTAACCTCGTGATCCACCCACCTGGGCCTCCCAAAGTGCTAGGATTACAGGTGTAGGCCACTGTGCCCAGCCAAATGCTTTTATTTTTAAATAGAGATGACGTCTCACTATGTTGATCAGGCTGGTCTCAAACTCCTGGCCTCAAGCAATCCTCCTGCCTTGGCCTCCCAACGTGCTGGGATTGCAGGCGTGAGCCACCATGCCTGGCCTCAGGATTATTTTTGGAGGGACAGTAGAAATGGCTTTCAATGCTGGAAAGATGCCTTGCATCACCCTCACAGTCAGGAAACACACATATCACACTGGATCATCTTACGAGCCCACTTCCCTTATATTTCCTCATAAAATCAGAGGTGAATTTATGCTCTGAATAAACCTCATTGCTTCTCCTGGGAGATGGCAAAGGGGTATCTACTCCATTTAGGATGGATGCACTGGCCTCCTGAAGCTCATTTCAGTTAAGTTCTCTCACACCTCAGGCAACCACATAACCCATCATTGGGTCCTCTCACACCAGAAAATCATGTCTCTTCATTTTCAGTCAGAAAGTCATTATCCCAGAGTTGTGTGTACCTGTACTCCTGTCCTCATCTTTCAAGTGGGTACCCTTTTATAAATGGGGCAACTTTGATAATAAAGACAGATTTCATCTCTACCCAAGATGAATCCTCGTATTCCAAGAAGTTTGCACTTCATAGTCTCTGGGCCTCACTTTCCTCGTCTGTGAAATGGGAGTCATAGTACTTACTTCACAAGACTGTAAAAAGTGAATGAGTTAACACGCCAAGTGCTTAGTTAACACTCAACACTTGGCTGTTGTGTTTCAAGTCCTCCTCAGATTGAACAGCTCACCTGTAGTTAGGAGCGACCCTCGCACCTCAAGTCTTCCTGCTTACAGAAATTTTCCTCAGATATCGGGAACTTCCTCTTACTCGAGTTGTTTACGTTTTAAGTCATCAGTACCAGTGGCCTCCAACTCAGGGCTTCCCTTTACCCTGACGGCCGCTCATAGTGACCACCCCTTCCCAACACACACAGAAAAAAGGCCAGTCCCACATCCCGAGAATTCCTCACACGTCTGGAAGATCGTCACACCACTGGAGGATATCCCATGAGTAGGATACGCCACGCCCAAGGGTCTGCCCCCCACCCCCGCTTCACTGACACCACACATTCCTCCCCTACCGACTAGGTCCCTTCACGCGGGCCCACACAGCATTCCCGTGTGATCTTACAGAGGGCACCCCTCTCACCCTTACTGGATGATGTGAGGGTTCATATCCTTGTGACCCACCACCCCTCACCAAGTGTAGCAGCCCCGCTGGGCCTCCAGCAGGAAAGGCTCCCGGCCTGACTCCCGGCTGAAGGGTAGCAACACCTGTGGCACGTTAAGTTTGTAGGCCAGGGTCCCAAGCAAAACCAGAAACAACAGGAAGCAGCGTAGAGGCAAGAAAAAGAACCCGAAGCCTCGGCATCTTGATGACTGCGGACGGCCAATCATGGCGACTGCGAGGTCTCGGGTTCCCGCTCAACTCCGGCCGCGCCCACAGCTCCATCTGCCAATCTACAGGAGTGACGTCACAGAGGGGGTGGGACCTGCTTCTTGCTCGGAATTGTGGGCATTTTAAAATACAGTGCTTCAGCAAGCCAATAAAATGGAAACTTTTGGCACAAACCCAGCTAAAACAGCTCAAACCCTCTTAAAGCGCTTTCCTAAATAATGGATGGCAGACCTTTTTAACAGTAAGGAACAAGCAGAAAAGTCTAAAAAAACCTTCAGCCTCCCCAGTAGCTGGGATTACAGGCGTGAGCCACCGCACCTGGACAGTACTTTAATTTCTTCGTTTTCTTCTGTTGCACACCATTTGGCTCAACGCCACACCCCACGCCCGACAAAAAAGATTTTTGCAATGATTTCCAGTCAGCATTGGCCCATGCGTATAAACGGAAAATTGTGCACTCTCTGGGATAAACAGCTGGACTTTGTCAAAGGAACCGTGTAATTTTACTAGAAGTCAGATTCATGTCCGGCCTCCAGGCCACAATGCAGGAAATGCCGGACACTGGCCTCTCAAAGGCAACTTTGAAAGTTATCCACTCATACAGCCGGCCTCTAAGCAAATACTGAGAGCACTTCTTGTTAACTTTTCTCCAAATATCCAAACAGAATATTAACTCAAAGGCTGTTTCAGTACAGTTGGTTAAAACCATACATTTAGAGACCAGCATCATATATTGTTTTAAAGCATAATAAATCCATAGCTTTTAAGAATATGGTTGTGAAGGAAACCGTATAGTTCAACCTGAGATTCCAGTGTTAACCTATAAAAGATCTGATACATTAAGTATTCTAATCTTCATCTTTACTCTCACGATACTTATCTTCATTTTACAGATGATGAAACTAAACATTTGCTCTACATTAAATCTTGTTGCTACCACCTACAAAGATGTGATTTTTAACCCAAACCTCATAGCTTCTGTGAAGAAAGCACGTTTGGTTTTAATAAATAAAAGTCAAATAGGTCTGAGAGTTGGAGGGACTGGTTCTTTATTTCAAAAAGACACTTGTCAATATTCAGTATCAAAACAGTTACGCTATTGATTTCTCTTTCTCCCAATCGGCCCAAAGAGACCACATAAAAGGAGAGTACATTTTAAGCCAATAAGCTGCAGGATGTACACCTAAAGACCTCCTAGAAACCTTACCAGAAAATGGGGACCGGGTAGGGAAACTTTAAAAGATCAGCAAACTGCCAGCCCATGGACTGCAGAGGCTGTCATAGCCAGATGGGGTGGCCAGGGTGCCACAAATCCAAAGAAGCAAAGTTTCAAAATAATATAAAATTTTAAAAGTTTTGTACATAAGCTATTCAAGATTTCTCCAGCACTGACTGATACAAAGCACAATGAGATGGCACTTTTAGAGACAGCAGCTTCAAACCCAGAAAAGGGTAATGAGATGGGTTTCATATGGCTAAATCAGTGGCAAAAACATAATCTTCTTTCTTTCTTTCAAGGAGGCAGGAAAGCAATTAAGTGGTCATCTCAACATAAGGGGCACATGATCCATTCTGTAAGCAGTTGGGAGGGGGTAGAGATGGGACAAAAATTTGGTCTCAGAGATCTTACCATCTTAATTTGGTCACTTGTAATGGAAAAAATAAAAAATAGAAATAATGTTGTCCAAAGAGATCTTTAAGCTGAAAATCTGAACAGCACATTTTTGTTTTTGTTTTTGTTTGGCTAACTCCTCCTGGAATCACCTTTCTGGTTTAGCTGGTACTTTGTTCAGAGCAATGAGGTTTCCCATAGTGGAGTCTTTTCCTGGGCTCTGTTTGGCTCTCAGTAAGGCAGGGCTATACCTTTTCCTCTCCTCTATGGAGAGGGCAATATGCATTAAGCTGAAAAGTCACCTTCCAAAAGTGAGAAAGGGATTAGCTTGCTGCTTCAGGGCTGTGGAATTATTTGGAATGTTTTACAAATGGTTGCTACAAAACAACAAAAAAGGTAATTACAAAATGTGTATATCACGACATGCTTTTAAAGACATTATGCATTGTGCTCACATTCCCTTACATGTTGTTTCCAAAGGTGCTCAGCCTCTGGCCCAGCTGGAATCTCTGGGAAGAGGCAGAGACAGTTTGGCGAATAAGACACAGGGGAGGAGGGGGCAGCAAAAGGAGAAAGCAGCCTTCCAGTTAAAGATCAGCCCTCAGTTAAAGGTCAGCTTCGGGCAGGCTGGCCTCAGGCGGAGTCAGGGTCAGAGGGAGAAGCAGCAGCAGGGTGGGACTGGGGCGTTCTACATCTCATTCAGGTCAAGCAGAGTCTGGTCCAGCATCCTTTGTGTACAGAGGTGCTCCTCTTTGGTGCATTTCAGTTTATCTAATGGGGGTAAAGGAGAGAAGTTACAGAAAACGAGAAGTAAATTTCAAGGTCTGCCCGCTCTTTTGAGACTTGCTCCTGTTGCAGAAGAGCTGCGGACTAATAAAGCAGCTGCTTTCTCAGCCACAGAAGTGAGCTATTTTATCACCCGGTTTTGTAGGGCCTTTGGCTTGCCTACTGAGGTTGTAGGTGTTGCTGCACTTCCTGGGGGAGAGAGTTAGGTCCCTTATCAGCCATTTCCTCTCCCACCCACACCCAACCAACACTTTCAGCTTTCAGTCAATGAAAGAGCAAGCCTTAAGCATCAGCCATCCACTTTTCTAGGTTTTGCCCACATGACAATACCTTCTTGAAATGACTCACTGGAGTTTGAACATTGCAAACAATAGAAACATCAGAATCTCAAATTATAAAGAGCACAGGAAGATCCTCATGCACTACACATGTTTTTTCCAAAAAGTAGTGGAGAAAATAATAACTGGTGGGATAAACAAAAGGGCCCTCACAGTTAAGTTAAATAATCTCTAAAGAAAACAAAGCCAAGAACACTACTGAAACAAGCAGTTGTAAGCAAAACCTTGAGATTGCTGTAGAGCTACTGTCCAGAACTAGCTTGTGACAGTTACTTGAAATTAAACATAAAACCAGGAAAAGGAAGCAAAAGGGAAAATGTCAGGAAGACTATCAGCAGCTGAACATTAAGGAGAATCTAAGTTGTCTAGCAAGCAAACCACTCTGACTGCTCTAAAGAGGTGAGGAAAATACTAAAATCTTCAACTCAGAGGTGATAGCAACACAGAGCCATAATCATATCCCACAACTTTTCTTCCCCTTCCCTTTTTTTCCACCCAGTCAGATGGACCCATCCCTGGGCCTGCAGACGAAGCAGTTACAACAACTTGTCAAGTCAGTCCTTTTATTGTTAGAAATATCCATGAAAAGGAACATATCCTACACTGAGCGCACAAGTGAAAGAGTAGCAAGGGTGGAAAACAATATTCTCCCAAGTTTTCTCACTATAATCTCTCAGGCCCCTCCCTTCTTCACCCCTAATCTCTTCTAAAGGGTCAGAAACTTCACAATGGTCAATTTCACAATACTGTTAGGAAATGAACATTCTAACTGCCCCAATTAAAAAGCAATTTGCTCAGGGCAAAATAATAACTTTTAAAAAGACAATCAGCTTTTTGTTGGGGTCCAGGTCAGTGGTGTGAGCAGTAAGCTCAGTTTAATGGGCATCAGTGAGCCCTGCCCATCAGTCACACAGATCATGCAGCGTTAGCTTCAGCTCATTAGAAAGCAGGCGGTTTCGCTCAAGTTGGCTGTAGAGACGCTCTGCAGCAGCAACGGAGAGGAGGGAACACAAGAGAAGGAGAGGAAAAAGAGGAGGAGAAAGAGAAAAAGGGAAAGTTAGTAGAGTACCAGAAGTAAATTACGAGTCTTTGAACTAGCTGGTATATATAACATGCATCTGTAAGGCAGGGTGGATGCAAGGAGGATTCAGATAGAGAGTCAGTCAGTTGTTGGAAAGACCAACAGAGGAAATTTGGACTGACGAGTTGGTAGGACAACATCTTGAGGGAGGAAAAATACCCCCTTCACAGTATTTATTCCCTAGGTTGAGAAACTGAAACAAGGGAAATGGCCAAGGAAGGAATAGCTGGCTTCGGAGAAATGTGTTCACAACAATCAGGGTTTGAAAGCAACGGAAGTGAACAGCTGAACATTTTTCTGGGAAGGCATTTCAACATGGCATTATAAATGGTAGACTGGAATAAATATCCCCACACCCATTCACTCCTATACTTTCTAATGCTTCTTGTTACAGTTATTGTGTGATAGACCGATTTTAGTGGCCTAGCCAATAAATATTCAATTTCCCCTTCTTTGAAAGAACCTCAAACCTGTTAGAGTCAATAAATAGTTGCCTAGTCCCAGGAAAGGCAAATTACTGGTATAAGCTAATCAAGACTATCCTGTTGTTTTTCAGCCTCCCTTGCAGCTAGGGGTGATCATGTGATCCAGTTTTAACCAATGAGATACAGAAAGATAGTCTGCTGGGGGCTTCTGGGAAGACTTTCGCTTTCCCTCTTGCCTTCAACATGATGTGATGACTAGAGTTGCATATTTCAATCTTAAGAGAAGAGACCAAGAGAATCACAGAAAGCCCAGCTGAAACAGGCCACAGTTGCTCATGGCTAGATATATGTGATTAAAAAAAAAAATTCCCATGTTTATTTAAGGTACTAGTAAGGTGTTTCTATTTTTTTTTTCTTTTTTTTTTTTTTTTAACAAAATCAGGCTAAGGGACAATTTAGCAAGTATTCCTGATACGAGCAGCTAAGTGCTCAAATCTAATGGGTTTATCTGGATTTTCTATTTGAAGCACACTTTAAAGAGATAGTGGGATATGAAAGATTCAAATCCATCTGACTAGCATGGAGATAATACAAGTTTGGAGACAGGAAAACCAAACTCGTGGTATACTCCTAGTATCAACCTCTGAAATTCACAAATAAGTTTCTCCCTATATTTTACAGCCCCTTTCAAAATGGTCTCACGACCTCAAATATGTCCTAAAATCATCTGCATATGTGGGCATTGCTCAGGCACCCTGCCTTCTGGGTTGAGGTTTTCCCAAGATTGACCAGGAAGCTAGAGGCCAGTATGGTCCCAGTAATATTTGCCACTTTATGTACACTATCAAAACAGAAAGCATATATGTATACAAAACCTGGGAGGGAATGACCAAAATAATAGCTGTATTAAAGAGCAGAATCAGGGTGAACCTTTAACTTGTACTTCCCTTTAAACCAGTGGTTCTCAATAGGGGTGGTATTGAGCACTCTTTCCTATCAGGAGAGATTTTGATTATGTGTGGGAGGTTTTGATATCACAATGATTAGAAGGCCCATACAGGTATCTGTTACATTCACCATTGAGAAAGACAATACAGGCTGAGCAACCCAATCTGAAAATCCAAAATCCAAAATGCTCCAAAATCTGAAACTTTTTGATTGCTAACATGATGCTCAATGGAAATGCTCATTGGAGGATTTTGGATTTTAGATACACGTGTGTGTGTGTATTTTAGAGACAAGGTCTTACTATGTTGTCCAGGCTAGAGTGTGGTGAGTATTCATAGGCCTAATCATAGTGCACAAACTCCTAGGGCTCAAGCAACCCTCCTGCTTCAGCCTCCCGAGTAGGGACTATAGGTGTGTTTCACCATGCCTGGTATGAATTTCTGATTTTCAAATTTGGGGTGCTCAAATGGTAAGTATAATGCAAATGTTAAAAAAAAAAAAAAAGTCAAAATCTGAAACACTTCTGGTCACAAGTATTTCGAATAAGGTATACTCAAAACTGTACTAACAGTGTATACGCTTCATGAGGCCTCGGATTGGACCAGTCTTACACACTGAGGCATCCTTGTCAAAATAACAGGTATTGAAATTTGTGAACTAATCTCTCAAACTTCCTGTGATGTTACGTTTCATACAAATCTCATGAACACACTGAACTTAGAGAAGACCTGTATCCAAGTTGGTTTGTGTGATTCTCACTTGGGAAAGAAGGATGTTATAAAGATCTTTATCTCTCAAAACAGCCTGGTCAATGAGAGTTATGTTCCATTTAGGGAAGAAATAAAGAGACAGAGAAGGAGTGGGAGCATTTTATTATTGCCTGACTGAATTTCAGAACAGAGAGTTCCCTAGGGATTGCATGAGGTCAGAAAGACAAATGTAGCTGTTCTCTCACTTTGAACTTAGCTTCTAACTCTGCTCTCTCTAATAATTAAAAATTAAGGATCAGTACTAGCTCCTTAGTTAAAGCTCTTGGTTCCCTGATAATAGCTAAAATAAAACAAAACAAACAAAAAGGCAAGGCAGGGAATCCATTTGGTCCAATATTCTTTTCAGCTATACCTGATTAAGAAACAACTCCAAGGCTTCTGATTTTTCAGAAAAAAAAAAAAAAAAAGAAAAGAAACAACTCCAGGGCTGGGCACAGTGGTTCATGCTTGTAATCTCAGTACTTTGGGAGGCTGAGGCAGGTGGATCATGAGGTCAGGAGTTCGGGAGACCAGCCTGACCAACAAGGTGAAACCTCGTCCCTGCTAAAAATACAAACATTAGCTGGGTGTGGTGGCACATGCCTTTAATCCGGAGGAGGCTGAAGCAGGAGAACTGCTTGAATCTGGGAGGTGGAGGCTGCAGTGAGCCGAGATCACACCACTGCACTCCAACCTGAGTGACAGAGCAAAACTCCATCTTAAAAACACAAGCGGGGGGAACACCTCCATGGAGCTGGAATAGTATTCAACTAATACCATGTGAAAGGAAGGGACTGGGTGGGGCTAAGATAAAGCTGACAAACAGAATAGATCAGTTGCATCTATCAGATAACATGGAGTTACCACATTTTATTCCTCATCTCAATGATGGTAACAAGGAAGATATTATTACTCAAATTGGTCTCCCCGAGCATTCAGGGAGAGTAAAAGAAAAATTTTAAAAAAAACAACAACAAGGAGGAGCAAAATGGGCCCGTGGATCTTAGAAATTAAGAAGAGGGGGAAACAAGTGTTTTGCTTTGATGCTTGGCTTCACCCCCATACTAGTGCAGGCTCAAGTAACACAGGATGACTTCTGCAAAGATATTGAGCCTTAAATGAAGGAATGAAGTTAGCACTACACCGTACTTCATTGTTCACTTTGCTACCCCAGCTTGTTGGTCTCTATCCTTGCTCACACTACTCATACCACAGGGAAAACAGGAGATACCAGAAATCAGAAACATAACACCTTACTTTTCTCCCAATCTCTCTTACTTCCTTTCTAAGAAGCCTTTCTTCATGTCAAAGCCAACTTCTTCTGCCCAGAATCTAAATATTTAGAAATGTGTTGTCCAATATAATAGCCACTAGCCACAGGTAGCTAATTAAATCTAAATGAACTACAATGAAATTAATTAAACTTTAGCCCCCTCAACCACACTAGCCACATTTTGACTGCTTGAGTGCCACATGTGGCTAATGTACTGGACACCATTACCAAAAGTTCTGCTAGATAAAGCACTGCTCTAGTAAACTATATTGCCTATATCTTCTACATACCTATATATTCTTTTGCCCCTGAAAATATGACTCCCCCTCTTGACTTATTAACACTCAAAATGTACCCACCAATTACTAAAGTATCAATGAACGTCCCATTTTTAGTTATCTTCCTTCTCAACCTCTCTGTTGAAGTTAAGAACCACTGGAAACCATCTAATCTTTTTTTTTTTTTCTTTTTTTGAGAGGAAGTCTCACTCTGGAGTGCAGTGCTCGATCTTGGCTCACTGCAACCTCCACCTCCTGGGTTCAAGCAATTCTCCTGCCTCAGCCTCCCAAGTAGCTGGGATTACAGGTGCCTGCCACCACACCCAGCTAATTTCTTGTATTTTTAGTAGACACGGGGTTTCACCGTGTTAGCCAGGATGGTCTCAATCTCCTGACCTCTTGATCTGCCCGCCTTGGCCTCCCAAAGTGCTGGGATTACAGGTGTGAGCCACCGCGCCCAGCCAACCCTGAACTTCTTTAACTACTCATCTGTCTTCTTTCCCTACAATCAGTTCCATTTGGCTCCTCCTCCTACATAACATTTTCCTCACTGTTTAATTATATATATATATATATGTTTGCAATTGTCCTTTATGGTTCTAATTTACCTCCATGGTGTAAACTACCTGTACCCCTTATGGATTCCCAACTCTCTGTCAACCTCTCTGCCTCAAACCCTAAAATTTTGTTTTCACCCAGATACCTGCCAGACTGTCAGCCACATCTTCTTTTTATTTTTTATTTTTTTTATAGAAATGGGGTTTCTCCATGTTGGTCAGGCTGGTCTCGAACTCCTGACCTCAGGTGATCCACCTACCTCAGCCTCCCAAAGTGCTGGGATTACAGGCGTGAGCCACCGCGCCCGGCTCACATCTTCTTTCCTTTCCCTCAACTCCCCAAAACAGGACAATGTGACCTCCCTACATCTTTAACCCAAACATTTTCCTACTTCTTCTTTTGAGGGTCTCATTCTGTTGCCCACGCTGGAGAGCAGCAGTGCGATCACAGCTAGCTGCAGCCTCAAACTCCTGGGCACAGAGGATCCTCTGGCTTCAGCCTTCCAAGTAGATAGGACTACAGGTGCACACCACGTCTGGCTAGTTTTTTACAATATTTTGTAGAGACAGGGTCTCACTTTGTTGCCAGGCTGGTCTTGTACTCCTGGGCAAGGAATCTTCACACCTCAGCCTCCCAAAGTGCTGGGATTACAGGCATGAGCCACCGCACCTGGCTCATTCTCTTACTCTAAAAACCAGTCATCCTTATCTTTTCCTCCTCATATCAAGTGGCCAGGCCTTTCACAATGCCTGTCTTTATTTAGCGCCATTTCTCCTGCCACTACTCTAGCTCAGACCCCGATTATTCTCTCCTAGAAAACTCAATTAACCTAACCCAATTTTTTCCGAAGTGTGGCATATTCACTGCTATAGTTACTTTAATGTGATTAGGAAAAAACACTAACCCATCAAACCTTTGATTTCCAAATAGAATTGTGTCAAGTAAGAATCAGATAAATTAGGAAATGAGTAGATTTGAAGAAAACAATGTAGGCAGCAGTGAATATGGAAAAAGCCATCAAAAATGGTAAATGGCTGAAATGTGGGAATCATCACGTTAGTGAATCACTTTGCTAATCTGCAAATCAGTTACCAAATTAACTCTTCTCATATGCTATTCAGATCACAACATATCCTGTTCAAAATCTCCAGTGGCATCCCCACCATTAACTCTTAAGTAAAATTGTAACTCCCCAGCCTGATTTTGACACACAACCCTGTCCCCTGCTCTGTCTAAATCTACATTTGTAGCTACTGTGACCTTCTCATCTCTGGCTATACCTTTATTATTCTGTTTCTCTTTAAATGGAATGTTCAGGCCAGGTGGCTCAAACCTGTAATCCCAACAATTTGGGAAGCCGAGGTGGGTGGACCACTTGAGGTCAGGAGTTCACGACCAGCCTGGCCAACATGCTGAAACCCTGTCTGTACTAAAAATACAAAAATCAGCTAAGCATGGTGGTGGGTACCTGCAATCCCAGCTCCTTGGGAAGCTGAGGCAAGAGAACTGCTTGAACCCCGAAGGCAGAGGTTGCAGTGAGCCACAATCTCGTCATTACACTCCAGCCTGGGTGACAGAGCGAGACTCCATCTCAAAATATAATAATAAATAAATAAATAAATGGAATGCTCAATATTCACTATCTCACAACCCAACTATGCTTGTCAAAAATCCAGTTTTGGAACCCAATAAAAATGAATATGCAAGTTTAACATGTTGGCTGGGTGTGGTGGCTCACACCTGTAATCTCATCACTTTGGGAGACCGAGGCTCACCTGAGGTCAGGAGTTTGATACCAGCCTGGCCAACATGGTGAAACCTCACCTCTACTAAATAATACAAAAATTAGCCAGGCGTGGTGACAGACACCTGTAATCCCAGCTACTCGGAAGGCTGAGGTGGGAGAATTGATTCAACCCAGAAGGCAGAGGTTGCAGTGAGCCAAGATCATGCCACTGCACTCCAGCCTAGACAACAAGAGTGAAACTCCATCTCACACACACACACACAAAAAGTTTTAACGTGTTTATGAAGTACCTATTACATGCCTTTTCCATGAGTTTTTCCAAATCATCTCCGCTAGCATCAATCTCTTCCCCTCCACTGAACTCCCATAACGCTATTATTTGTGGTACTCATCACACAGTATCTATAGCTTTATGTATGTTTTCTCCCCTAGTAGAATCTAAGCAACTTGAGAGTAGGAATGGTACCTCCATCTTTATTTCTATCTCCATCTTAATATCCTATACCTAGAAGATACCAGGAAGTGTCAGCTGGGCCAGGCGAGGTGGCTCACACCTATAATCCCAGCACTTTGGGAGGCCGAGGCGGGGTGGATCACGAGGTCAGGAGTTCAAGACCAGCCCGGCCAACATGATGAAACCCGGTCTCTACTAAAAGTACAAAAAAAACAAAACAAAACAAAAAAATTACCTGGGCATGATAGCAGGTGCCTGTAATCCCAGCTACTAGGAAGGCCGAGGCAAAGAACTGCTTGAACCCAGGGGGCAGAGGTTGCAGTAAGCTGAGATCGCACTACTGCACTCCAGCCTGGGTGACAGAGCGAGACTTGTTTCAAAAAAAAGATAAGTGTCAGATGAATAAATGAATCTGAACCTTAATCTCAAAGGCTATGCAACAGTAAGAACTGGAATGGACAAAAAGCAACCTGAATTTGACATGAGACTTAAAAGTTTTAAATTAAGGAATACTTCCCTACCTGATTATATCTGTTTAAAGAAGAGCAAAAGTTTTTTTCTAAGAGATAGAATCTTGCTGCGCTGCCCAGGCTGGTGCACTACAGTGGCTATTGACAGGTGCAATCCCACTATGGAACGGCACAGGAATTTTGACCTGCTCCATTTCTGAGCTGGGCCAGTTCACCTCTCCTTAGGCAATCTTGTTGTTCTCCACTCCCAGGAGATCACCATACTGATGCCAAATTTAGTGAGGACACCTAACTGGCATAGCATACTATAGTGCAGAACTCCTGGGCTTAAGCCTTCCTCCTGCCTCAGCCTCCCAAGTAGCTACAGGCACTACAGGCATGTGCCATTGCACTCAGCTGCAAGAAAAGAAAATTTTAAATACATACCCTTCTGAGAAACTAAAGTACTAAGTGAACTACACTTAAGTGCTTGGATTAGTATAATTCACAGCTATACTATTCAGAAATCTCTGCTGCATATATTGGAATGGGAAATTTCTAAAATGTTGATATTTAATTCCACAATATGAACCAGGGAAAATTTTACTAGCAGAAATTTATGTATGTAATAAATCATCAGCCCCATATGCACATTATTTGAAATATTCATGATTGGCCATTTTAGTTTTCCCAATAATAATTTATCACTTGTCTTATATCCCACTAGCACACACTAGTAGGCAAACTGTAGCAAGTCTCAAATATGTAAGAAAGATTTAAAGAAGAAAAAGTAAAACTGTTGAGAATTCTATCCATTGTATATTTTTCTGTGACTTGGGATGATATAACTCGTCAATCTTAGCAATAATATATTGAGTTCTGAGTGTTCTGAGTATGCACCATTTGAACCACGAGTAAAAGGGTACAGAATGTGTATTGAGAGAGCCACTTCAATGGCTTCTCAATGACACTACAGCAAAGGAGGAGGACCTGAAGAGAGAATGGAAACACTGCAGGCAGGTGATTTAAGAACCTGGAAATAAGGAATTTAATCTTGTTCAGCCTGAGGAGTGTAACTAAAATTACCATTCTGAGGAAACTGTACTAAATCCATCACTCTGGTAGAATCAGATCAGCTGAGTTTAAATGTCAAGAAAAAATAGACACACACAAAAGTAGCTTTGATTATGTAAGTCAGAGGTAGGGGAGCCTACAATAGCTCTTCCCCACATCACAACCCCAAGGCTCCTTCTTAGGGACAGCAGCAGCTTTGTCAATGACACAAATGCAGGGTGGCATGAGGTTTCCAGCAGCTTAACATTTTAATTTGGGGTGGGGGGGTGGAAGAAAATACATAAGTTGCTTTTGTGCCCCCCCCATCCTAATGCCTTGGGGACCAGCCAGGCTGACCCAAATGGAATCCAGAGCGAGAGTGGGGCGTTGGGTTCCCCGAGGAGGAAAGGGGGCAGATCCAGAACAGAGCAGAAACGGTGATAATTATCTGTATGAAAAAGTAAGGATACTCTAGGTGAGAAGGACTGGCATCAATCTAGATAGCAAATTAGGAGAAAGGAAGAGGAAAAAAAGGAAGAGGTGGCAGCAGGAATAATAAAAGAGAGCCAGACACTTTAGCCTGAGAAATTTGGCTTCTTTTCAGGGTTAGTGGGAAAGATACAAAGAAGCTGATTAGCATCAAGGATCAGGGATCCACAGCAAACAGATGAACTCCCAGCTCTCTTTGGTGCTGTTTACCACTTGGCTTGCTTCTGGGACTCAGCTCAATTCTTAGGTGAATTTGGTATTTCTCATCTTAAATAGTTCCCTAAACTTTAATATCAGGGAACAAATCAAACACATCCAGGAGGCCTCAATTTTGTTTTAATGTGTCAGGGCCCAAGTCACTGGCTCTCTGGGCCTATTTTTCCTTAGTTGCATGGATTCTACCTCTAGCAGTATCCCTTCTGAGAAGACTAAATTTGAGAAGCAAATAGAAAAATCAGTGTAATGAAAAAACTATGAATACAAAGTATAAAAGTTACCAGTCAATCAGGGTTCTCCCTCTGATCCAAGATTAACTGCTTCCAGAGCATTTTTTTTTTCCAAGACAGAGTCTCATTCTTTCACTCAGACCGCATAATCTTGGCTGACCGTAACCTCCACCTCCCGGTTTCAAGCGATTCTCCTGCCTCAGCCTCCCAAGTAGCTGGGATTATAGACGTGCACCACCACGCCCAGCTAATTTTCTTAATATTTTTTGTAGAGACGGGGTTTCGCCATGTTGGCCAAGCTGGTCTTGAACTCCTGGCATCCAGTCATCAGCCCCCCTTGGCCTCCCAAAGTGCTGGGATTACAGGTGTGAGCCACCGGGTCCAGCCTTTAATTTTTTTTTTTGAGACGCAGTCTTGCTCTTTATTGCCCAGGCTGGAGTGCAGTGGTGTAATCTTGGCTCACTGCAACCTCTGCCTCCCAGGTTCAAGCGATTCTCCTGCCTCAGCCTCCTGAGCAGCCGGAATTACTGGCACACTGACACCATGCCTGGCTAATTTTTGTATTTTTAGTAGAGACGGGGTTTCACCATGTTGGCCAGGCTGGTCTCAAACCCCTCACCTCAGGTGATCCACCAGCCTCGGCCTCCCAAAACGCTGGGATTACAGGTGTGAGCCACCACGCCCGGCCATGCCTCCAGAGCTTTTGCCAAACAAATAAGCAGCACCAATGTTTCAAAGATAAGGGTGGAGATTCTATAGTTTCCAAAGGATAAAACCAAAGCACACCACTATGCATAGCTTGTATCCCCATCCACCCACAAGCCAAGATCCCAGCCCCACTCTGCTGTCAGATAGTTACATAGAGGTCATGTCATTGAGGGCGTGGTCCAGCTCCTCGCTAATGGCCTTGTACTTCAGTTTCTGGGCATAGAGCTCATCTGGACGGGCACAGGAACCACAGGGAGGAATGAGGGGACAGAGTGAAAGGTTTCAGAAGCAGATGAAGAGAGGGAATCATTAGAAATTAGGAAAAGTGTGACTGTGGGTCTAATACCACAGTTAGGAAAACATTTATTCAGGCAACCATAAATGGGCATGTTCAGATCTACTCTCTCCTATAACCAACACCCTTTTTTGATACCCCTTATCCACTGCAGCAAGGGCTGAGAACCTGGGCACAATCATAACTAGAAATTACTATTACCAAAGGCACTCAGGAGGGTATCACACCCATCCAGGTACCCAATTCCAGGAACAAAAATAGCAAAGGGAGAGAGTAGACATCCATATTCAGACATTTCTCTGCCTACGAAGTGTGAACCCTATTAGTGGCCCCTTTGCTCCCCAGGTTGCCCCTGCAACTCTTCCGAGAGCATACCAAAGGAGCATACATCAGAGCTCTCAAAGCAAAAAGCACGTGCCCTTGTCAGGGTGGATGGCAGTTACCAACTTGCAGGGACAGAAAGTATTTAGAAAGCTCCTGACATTCGTTGTCAGTGCTCAGATATGGTTATTCCACAACTTCATTTCTTTGATAAATACCCCACAACTTGAGTGGTGAAAAGAATTACGGAAAGTAGCCATGAACTGACATGCGTCTTGCCCTTCTGAAATCATGGCTTCCATTTAAACCTACAGACTAAAGGTTTAAGACTACTAAATTGGAGGTAAATGCAGCCATTATCATTTTCCTCAAAGGGAAGAATACAAATTGCAGAATATTAGGTGAAGTCTTCTGAAAGGAAAAGATTAATTTTAAAAATCCAATTCTAAGGTCTGACCCACTTTGCCTAGCTGTGACATAGGACAGTGAACATGATATTAATACATGCTAAGTCAATACCAACTTCCTTTGGTGTACAGGAAAAAGAGATGAATGGTTAATAGGCAAGGTATTCCTCTATATTTTTCTATTTCAATCCCTCTTCCAGGTTCCATACCTTCCAAGTCATCAATTGTCTTTTCCAGCTTGGCTACCGATCTCTCAGCAAACTCAGCACGGGTCTCTGCCTGGGGGAAATAAGAAATCAGTCAGAATCAGAGATGTAGACAAAGAAGAACAATCTCTATTTCTTCCACCTTCTACTTCTGGACCTTTCAGAACCCAAACTTGCCAGTCTAAGTCCACATTATATACCTCTAAATGTTTTGGGTCCTGCCCTATAATCCCCTCAACTCACCTCCTTGAGTTTATCAGTAAGAATCTTGATCTCTTCCTCATATTTGTCTTCTTTTTGAGAGTACTGTAAGAGAGGTAGATTAAAATTTCAGAGTAGAAATTAGTGACACAGATAATACCCCTGTCCCTACACTTACTCTTACATTTAATATTCTCTTGGACTTAATGTGCTGAATGGTCCAAGAGTAAGAGCAAGGCCTGGCTCTGAACAACAGGTCCTTGAAATCCAGAAATCTATGTCTTTGGAGTCATGATATCCACAGATTAAAATTCTCCATGACTTTTTAAGATGGATCTAAGCTTTGATATTACTCAGATCAACCCAAGGAAGTGTTTTTCCTTTTGCCTGCATAATGAGCAGGACTAGTGGCACCCCAAGGTCACATGACTGAAACACTCCCACATGACGGTAAAGTGAAGTCATCTGTCTTGATTGCTCATTAGGTCTCAGAGCTGATTTTGTCTGTTGCCCCCATCGGTCTGCTTGAAAGTCTGTTAGGGCCCCTGATTACTGCCTTTCAGCACAGCAGTATCAGCCTGAGGAGCACATGACTCCAGGAACCTGAGACCATGAAGTTATTTTCATTAAAGCAATCAAAGTGCACAAAAAGTAGCATTCAACCCAGAATCTGAATACATGGTAAGTAGGTAGGAAGAGAACACTCCTCACTGGATTATATATGGAATGGGTGTCTCTAGTCTTTCATCAAGGGCAGGGCTGGGCCCAGGCCCCAAAGCCTGTCACTTTCACAAACCAGCCCTACCTTCTCCGCCTGAGCCTCAAGAGACTTGAGGTTGTTGGTGACATTCTTCAGCTCCTCCTCCAGCTCAGAACACTTACTGTGAATATTTTAAATACCGCAGGAGAGGAAAGGGGAAGAGGAAGAGAATAAAAAAAGGGAGAGAGACACATAGATGTGAATTGAACCTATATGTAGAGAGAGTTGGAAGGCATACTGGGGAAAAGATGTTCCCAAGTAACCTGAACAAGCATCAACCCTCCTCCCTCTACCATAGAACATGTCAGGAGCTGGACCTTCCTGGGCTCAAAATGTTTGAATACTAATAAAGAAAGAACACTTGAGAGCACTCCACTACCAGGAACAAGTCATAATTGTCACCTGGGGTGGAGGTGGGAACAAATGCCCAACCCAGTCCCCCAAATCACCCAAAGGAAGGAGACCCTATGGAGAGGCAGTGAAGCAACTAGGAAAGAAGAGATGAAAGATGCCAAGTAAGTGGAAAAGAATGAAGCATTCCATGAAGAGATGAGACAGCACTCAACAAAATCAACCAGTGGAGGGGAGGCAGCTGCAAAACAAAAACAAAACAAACAAAACAAAACCACACCATATATATATATATATATATATATAAAATCTTGCTGTGGGTTTAATGGTTAGTACCTTTTCTTCAGCAGCACTCAGACACTTCAGGTTCTGGTCCATCAGTCTGATCTGCTCATCCATCTCTCGGCAACGGCTGTTAGTGATAGTCACGGGGATGGCACAAGCCAGGTTGTGGGGAGGGAGAAAGGTCAAAAAGGAACACAGCAAGAAAACAAGCAGCAAAATGAAAAAAAAAATTTCAAAAAATGGGAAGAGAACACCACCATGGTCATGATATGTTATGTCTGGCAGAAGGGAATGTAAGGGAAGCACAGATATATAAGCATCAGCACTGACTTTGTTATACAAGGCCCAGAAGGTATCAACAGGGAGCAGTTAATATCTATCCTTGCCCTAAGGATCCCCAGCAGATTGGCAAAGTGGCAAAAACAGACACCAGATTTTTTTATTTGTTTTAGGGACAGGGTCTCTCTATGTCGCCCAGCCTGGCCTCCAACTCCTGGGTTCAAGCCATCCTCCTGCCTTGGCATCCTAAGTAGCTGGGACCACAGAGATGAGCCACCACACCCAGCCAGACACCAGATCTTCAATCAGGACAGCCACTTTGATGCTTTTCACCCCAGGTGGAAGGACCCAGTAGGATCTTCCAGTTAACTGTTCACCATGTATTAGTCCTTATTTGCTCTCAATTTGTAAACCCTATCAACAAAAAATAAGAAAGCCTCTTGTCACCTGTCACTAGTCAGGAGAATAAGGAAGCCTAAAGCCACTCTTGGGCCTAAAAAAGCACTATAGATGACTCCCACTCCCTAGGCCCTGTTTAACAAGGTTGAAAGAATGCTAATTTATTCTTATTAGTGCCCAAGCCAAAGGGGAAGGACAAAAGGGTGTGACAAGATTTGAGGAGCGAGATACTCACGACTCTGCCAGCTCAGCTCGTTCCTCTGTGCGTTCCAAGTCTCCTTCAATGATCACCAACTTACGAGCCACCTATAGGAAAATATTCCAGTATAGCTTAGTGAAGCAAAGAAGGAATCATTTACTGCATTATTCTTTGCAAAAGCCTGATATCACTGAAGATAGGGATAAACAGAAGGTCACTTACCTCTTCATACTTCCTATCTGCCTCTTCTGCAATGTGCTTAGCTTCTTTGAGTTGGATTTCCTGGAGTTCCATCTTCTCTTCATCTTTTAAGGCCCGGTTTTCAATAACCTTCATACCTCTGCCAGAAACAGGACAAATACAATAGTGACACCCTCAGGAGTATGTCATCAGTTCCACTCTAAGGGTCTCAGAATTGTACTTTTAAAAGCCCATTCCTCGAGGTGGCTCACGCCTATAATCCCAGCACTGTGGGAGGCCAAGGTGGGCAGATCACAAAGTCAGAAGTTCGAGACCAGCCTGGCCAACATGGTAAAACCCCATCTCTACTAAAAATACAAAAATTAGCCCAATATGGTGGCTTGCATCTGTAATTCCAGCTACTCAGGAGGCAGAGGTTGCAGTAAGCCAAGATCGCGCCATTGCACTCCAGCAAGACAAGAACAAGACTCCGTCTCAAAAAGACCCCAAAAAAGTCCATTCCTCTCTCTCTGCCCCTCAAATGGGAATTCCATATTACTACTCCCACACCTTAGTTTACTTCATTTAAAACTTTTTGTTATAAAGATAATACATCCTGGCCCAGCATAGTGGCTCATGCCTATAATCCCAGTACTTTGAGAGGTTGAGGCAAGTGGATCACTTGAAGTCAGGAGTTTGAGACCAGCCTGGCCAACGTGGTGAAACTCTCTGTCCCTGCTAAAAATCCAGAAATTAGCCGGGCGTGGTGGCACACACCTGTAATCCCTGTAATACTCAAGAGGCTGAAGCAAGAGAATCACTTGAACCCAGGAGGCAGAGGCTGCAGTAAGCCAAGATCATACCACTGCATGCCAGACTGTCTCTCCTCCCACCTCGCAAAAAAAAAAAAAAAAAAAAAAAAAACCCTTATTAAGAAATCAAATATTTAAATATTAAATAAAAAAACAGAAAAATGTGGCCAGGCATGGTGGCTCATGCCTGTAATCCCAGCACTTTGGGAGGCCGAGGTCAGCGGATCACCTGAGGTCAAGACTTCAAGACCCGACTGGTCAACATGGTGAAACCCCAACTCTACTAAAAATATAAAAATTAGCTGGGTGTGGTGGCAGGCACCTGTAATTCCAGCTACTCAGAGGAGGCTGAGGCATGAGACTTGCTTGAACCCAGGAGGCAGAGGTTGCAGTGAGCAGAGATTCCGCCACTGCACTCCAGCCTGGGGGGATAGAGCGATACTGTCTCAAAAAATAAAAATAAAATATTCTTAAAAATATATAGATATATGCAAAAAATCCCACCGCAGCTTCCCCAAGTAATCATAAACTACACAGTTCTGCAACTTGTTCTCTTCACACTTTTTTTTCCCGCCCCTGGTATTTAGCACGCAGCTATCCTTTTTTTTTTTTTTTTTTTGAGGAAGGCTCATTGCAATCGCTGCCTCTTGGGTTCAGGTGATTCTTGTGCCTCAGCCTCCTCAGTAGCTGAGATTACAGCCGTGCGCCACCAGGCCTGGCTAATTTTTGTACTTTTAGTAGAGACGGGGTTTTGCTGTGTTGGCCGGGCTGGTCTTGAACTCCTGGCCTCAAGCGATCGCCGAACTCAGCCCCCCAAAGTGTTGGGATTACAGGTGTGAGACACCATGCCCAGTCCTCACTTTCTATAATTTGGATGTTACTGTAATAGTATACACATAGCTGCCTCTTTCATTTTTACAGCTGCACAATGGTAATGTACCTTTAGCAGGGTACTATTTATTCTGAAAAGCCTTAGTTGTCAAACACCTCTGTTCTAATCTAACTCACATGTGGCAAGGAGACAACTGACTATTTTCAAAAAGATGAGTTGTGAATTGGTTCAAGGGCCATGGTTCTCAACCCTAGGATCACATTAAAATCAGCTGAGGAACTTCAAAAACATCAATGCCCAGACCCCTCTTGCAATTGATTCTAATGGAATTGGGATGAGATCTAAGCATCCACAGTTTTAAACTCTCCAGTGATTCCGCCCTCACCCCCACCTATGATTCTTTTTTTTATTTAAATTTTTTTTAACCCCCCACCTATGATTCTAATAATGCAACCAGGGTTGAGGCGGCTTACTAAAAACAGACTGCCAGGCCTCACATCCAGAGTTTCTGATTTAGTAGATCAGGGTAGGTGCCGAGAATGTGAATTTCTACCAAGTTCCCAGGTATTGCCGATGCTGCTGGTCTGAGACTTTACTTAGAGAACCTCTGTTTTAGAGGAATTAATCTCACAAATAGAAGCTTATGATCCAGAAAGCGGAAGCCGTAATGGTGATCCCATTTTAAGGATCATTAGGGCAATTTGTAGGGAAATATCAATTACAAAAGGGTCACAGTATCTAGGTTACCCTTACTCTGTCTTCAAGGGGAGAGAATATGCAGAACAGAAAGGAGATCCTATATGATGGAGTTAGTATTTTATTTTTATTGATTGATTGAGTCAGGGTCTTGCTCTGTCACCCAGGAGTGCAGTAGCACAATCACAGCTTACTGCAGCACTGACTTCCTGGGCTTGAGTGATCCTCCTGCCTCAGCCTCCCAAAGTGCTGGGATTACAGGCGTGAGCCACCACACATGGCCAGAAATACTATTTTAAAAACAGGTTTATAAGGAAATCTTGATCAGAACTATTATGAACTTCTTTTTAAAATACATATTCCGGCTCGGTGCAGTGGCTCATGCCTGTAATCCCAGCACTTTGGGAGGCCAAGGCAGAAAGATCACAGGTCAAAAGATCCTGGCCAACATGCTGAAACCCCCTCTCTACTAAAAATACAAAAATTGTCTGGGTGTGGTGGTACACGCCTGTGGTCTCAGCTACTCAGGAGGCTGATGCAGAATTGCTTGAATCTGGGAGATGGAGGTTGCAGTGAGCCAAGATCACGCCACTATCCTCCAGCCTGGCAACAGAGCGAGACTCCATCTCAAAAAAAATAAAATAAATAAATAAAAAAATCCACACTCCATCAAGCTTCCCTACACACCTCTCACTCTCATCAGCAGCTTTTTCAGCTTCTTCCAGCTTTTGCAGGGCAGTGGCCAGGCGCTCCTGAGCACGGTCCAGCTCCTCTTCAACCAGCTGGATCCTACGGTTCAAGGAGGCCACCTCAGCCTCAGCCTGCATTTGAAGGAAAGAATGGAAAAGAGAAGCAGAGGCATGGTGAAAAGAAGAACAGTAAGATCGGGACTGACTACCATAAAAATGCCAGAGTCTCACAGGGTAGAACTTGTCTTCGCTCAACTGTTAAAAGATCTAGCAGACATAACTTTATATATATATGTGTATATATATCCTCCCTTTCCCATCAACGAACTCCCATATGTTCCACAGGAAGAGTGTTTTAAAACTCAGTTCCTTGCCCAGCCCAATGAGTTAGTACCACCCACTTCCTGGACTCAGTTCAAATTCCTAAACATACTGGAGTCAGAAAAGAAAGCCAATGAAGGGTTCCTTCTGCCTGAGCTCTGGCCTGGCAGTGTGTCTCATCCTCAGTAATCTTCTAAGTGTCTCATAAAGCAGAAAAAAATAAATAAGTAAGGTTTATTAAAGAGGGAATCCTGGATTACCCATTAATTGCCGTTTAACTCAAACTGTTATTTCTGATCACTTTACCCTAACATATCAAAAGACTAACTAGCCAACGGAATGTCTTTCAGAATAGCCTTCAAGACTGGAAAACAAAAGAATGGAACATTGTTGGGATACCTACTCATCATCCCTTCAACTTGAGCTCCCTACTCCTTTTTAAAGTTGGCAACAAGGAGGTGCTTCTAGCTAAAATTATCGCTTTGACAGCATTACAAAAAAGAAAAAAAAAAGGGTGCAAAGAGAACATTTTCACCACACCCACTATCATTCCTCTAAATTTCTGAATTGTCTCCTTTCTATTCTTCCAGCCATCCCCTTAGCTTTACCCTCTATCTAATAGTTTATGACAATCTTCTTCCTGCCCTTCATCTCACAATGAAGTATAGGCTACAGTCCAAGTAAACCCATGCTTGGATGAGTTTACTTTCCCTAGCAATGGAATAAGACAAGGAAAGAAGGAGGCAGCCTGAAGGTGGATGAATGAATTCTAAAATAGGAAAACCTCTTTCCATGACTGTCTCCCTGCTACCTTTACTGGTGGGAGGTACCCTGACTGCAACAATATTTAAGAATTTAATATGCCCCGCACACCACCCAGTTCAGAGGCTTATCCAAGTGCCTGGTAAACACAATCTCTCTTCTATAGCCCAGACTGTGCCTGAATTCTATTACCCTGATTTCTTCCTGGCAGGCAGGAGTTGGGGCAGCCATAGAAATAGCCTGGGCCACTAGCTCTGACAAGGAAGAATATAGACCAAAAGACTCCTTTTAACAATGAAGATTGACACAAAAACTTCTACATACAAATATGAGAGGTTGAAGAGACTAGGAAGGGAAGCAGAGGGCTGGGGCTACAATCCAGCCACCAGGCTACAGGAAAAGAAAATCGAGAAATCAACATAAGCTGAAATTACTAAGAAACCATTTGTGTCTAACTACACTATTCAAAACACCACAAAGACAAGTATTCTCTGCTTCTGTTTCTTCCAGAAAAACAGATGTCCTCTGTGACAACATACATTTCTCCTCACAAACCCAACAAGGCCACAGATAAAGAGCAAGTCAGGAGGCTCTCAGGCAAGAACTATGAGACACTGCCAGTAAAATGACTTAACCCCCTCAAATGAAAAAATGCAACTAGATTTAGAAGCTCATGAAATGTAAGGCATCATTCAGCTCACCAAACTGGAGTAGAAGATAACAGGCTATGGGGCGGGGGTGTACAGTTTCCATGACAGCAAGCTGGCTCGGGCAGTTTCTCCCACAAATCAGCATTTACAATAGAATTCTTAGCAAGGCTGAAAAGGGAGAGGGAGAAAACACATCTTGGTGCCCTCCTAAGAGCATGCACACATGAACAAGCCTGTAGCAAAAGCAGAAGATGGGAGTTCTAGCAAAAGCTTCAGAGACCCCCTGGGGGTGGAGTGGGAGGGAATAGGACCTTGCCTTTCTCTTTTCTCCTAGCCCAGAGGATCAGTTCTCTTTACAATTAAACAAAAGCCTGCAGAATCAAGATCTGATACTTTGTCTAAAGGAACAAGGAAGACAAGCTGACTTTTCCCTCAAGCCACAGTCTAAGCACAATGCCTGTCCCTTTCAAGTCAAATAACACCAAGGAGTACCAAGAGATTGAACAGGCCTACTTTTTGCAGACCAGGCTACCTGTGGCCCTGGGAAACGTCGAGCACTGTGCTTTCCTAATCATCCCAGGTTTTAGCATGCCAATCCAGATGTGGGTTTGGTGTTTCAGCTGATTTATCTCTGCCCAGCTTGGAGGATATACAGTATCCTGTGGTCCTCCCCTTCAGGTAATAATAGGAATCTCCACTGCCCAGGAAGCAAAGATCCTGGGTGGGGGATGGGGAGAAGAGTAGCATGCAGCCCCAATTCAGTCACATTAGAAGATGGCTGACAACAGCTTCGGCTATTCTCCTAGGACAGCAAAGAGATTTCCCATATATATCAAACCCTCCAGGCAAGAAATTGACAGTGTGATGGTGCTCATAGGCAGAACAGGGCCAAGGACAAAAGGGGATTAGCCTAAATCTGGCGCTTTGCCACCCTGGGGTTTCTCTTTTTAGATAAAAGCCACAGATGAAATTCAAATGAAAGAGTATTCGAAAGTTAGGCTTGAGCCCTGTGAGTAAAGGACTACTTGAGTTCACTGTGCTCACAAATGCACCCAGGGAGATAACATGTCCTTGGGGAATTTAAACTTCACCAAAGGGGAGGCAAGTTGGAAGGAAGCAGACCTATCTGCCCCAGAGTAAACAAAGGCGGAGCCTAAGCTGGGGGTAAAGGGTTGTTTGCCTCTCCCCTGTGTGTGTGTGTTCTAGTATGGGGGAAAGAGAAAGGAAAGCGGCAGAAAAGCAAAGCAACTAAAGAAAGGTGGTAAAGCCTGTTGCTTAGTCCACCAGACCCAAGAATAGAAGAGAACCACGCAATAATCAAACACACTAACCTCTCCAGAAACTAGGATCAGGATTAAGGCCGGAATCAAAATTGCTGTTCAAAGCCCACTCCCTATTATTTATTTATTTATTTTCATTTATTTATTTTTTCTGAGACAGAGTCTCACCCTGTCGCCCAGGCTGGAGTGCAGTGGCATGATCCGATCCCAGCTCACTGCAACCTCTGCCTCCAGGGTTGAAGCAATTCTCATGCCTCAGCCTCCCAAGTAGCTGAGGTTACAGGCATGTGCCACCATGCTCCGCTAATTTTTTGTATTTTTAGTAGAGATGGGGTTTCACCATGTTGGCTAAGCTGGTCCCAAACTCCTGGCCTCATGTGATCCACCCACCTTGGCCTCCCAAAGTGCTAGGATTACAGGCGTGAGCCACCCAACCCAGCCTGTTAAGCTTGTTAGACTAGAAAAAAATTAAAAAAGAGAAAAATATCAGGGACAATTAGGAGAGAGGTATTAAAAACAGATAAGGTAAACTGTATATTTATAAATGGTTACAATGATACATTTTATGTTATGTATACTTTTTACCACCATACCACAAAAGAAAAAAACAGATAAGGACAAAGACTGCATTTAAATTTGATGTTGCCATCTGTTTCTATTTAGACAGAAGTACAAAGGAAATGCAGAACTGAAAGTGAATTTGACAAGGTGCTACATTATAAAAGACCAATTTCCAGGCCAAGAGCAGAAAGGAAAGCTAGATCCTAGAACACCAGTTTCTCAGTTTTGGACTCATCTAGCTTCCCAACAAAGGTGACTTGGATGTTCACACAAAGTAACCAGGAAAATAATTAAGTGACAGTCCCACTAACAGCATTTGATACCATCAGAGAGTGCAGTTTCCAGCTCCAGAGGAGGGAGGAGCCTGCAGAACCCACATTCCGGAATGCCTTAAGAGGGTAACAGGTAGCCCAAGCACCCCATCCCCCTTCCAACAGGTGTCTCCTCCTCAGTAAGGGTTCAAAGTTCTCTAGAGCAGAAAGTCAAAAGATTAAGCTTCCTCGGGCTGGGGAGCGGAAGATAATGGTTCCATCAATATTTAACTATCACCCTACTTCCCCATTCTGAAGACTTCCTCACTAGACTTCAACTCAAGAAGCAAATTTGGCATGCTCTGAGTGAGAGTAGCTTAAAAAACATCACCCCAGGCCGGACGCAGTGGCTCATGCCTGTAATCTCAGCACTTTGGGAGGCCAAGGTGGGTGGATCACATGAGGCCAGGAGTTTGGGACCAGCTTAGCCAACATGGTGAAACCCCGTCTCTACTAAAAATGCAAAAAAAATTAGCTGGGTGTGGTAGTGGGCACCTGTAATCCCAGCTACTCGGGAGGCTGAGGCAGGAGAATCACTTGAGCCTGGGAGGTGGAGGTTACAGTGAGCAGAGATCATGCAACTGCACTCCAGGCTGGATAACAGAGTGAGTCCCTGTCTCAAAAAAAAAAAAAAAGGGGGTATGATGAGGGGCAGCAATCACCCACCTTACAACTACTCCTAGGATGTCCATATTTAACTGTTGAGCCTATGACTCTGCAGCTCAACACATGGTCAGTTCCTCTGGCTGGCCTCTGTCTTCCCCTTTAAAGCTATCTGGTCTTCAGAACAGATGAGTTGAGAAAGTGTCACTAGTCATAGAGTCAACCAGCCAGTCCATCTCACTTGAATAGATAATGAGAAGTTGCTGGCAAACTGAACAAGGGAAAATCTACCTAGTAAAAGGTGACCGAGGAAGACAAAATGCTCCCATCCCAACATCTCCATGCCCAGTTATAAAAATAAGTGAGTATTCTAACAATCTTTAAGCATTTAACCTGGAGGGCCAGCTGTCCTCCAATTGACATCCTTTTCTGAAATCTAGCCCTCTTCCTCCCAAAAACATTCTCAGTTATTTCCCAGAGGAGCAGCCAATAAAATCAAAAACAAAACTTAACAAGGGCAAGAATGAAGAACACCAATAAACCACAGGAGTTATTTCACTGTACCATAAATTTTAGCAAGTTACTTTACTCTCAAGAGCCTCCAAAGCTGGGCACGGTGGCTCACGCCTGTAATCTCAGCACTTTGGGAGGCTGAGGCAGGCAGATCACAAGGTCAGAAGTTCAAGACCAGCATGACAAATATGGTGAAACCCCGTCTCTACTAAAAACAAAATTAAAAAAAATTAGCCAGGCATAGTGGCGGGTGCCTGTAGTCTCAGCTTCTTGGGAGGCTGAGGCAGGAGATCTTGAATCTGGGAGGTGGAGGTTGCAGTGAGCCAAGATTGTGCCACTGCACTCCAATCCAGACTGGGCGACAAAGTGAGACTCCATCTCAAAAACAAACAACCAAACAAACAAAAAACACAAAAGTCTCCAAAACCAAAGCCTCAATTCACATCAGCTCCAACTACTAGACTTCACCCTAAACCTCATGGCTTACTAATCAACCACTTCTAAACAGAAAGGCGTTTCAAGAAACCACTAGACTAGACTGGGCATAGTGGATCACGCCTGTAATCCTCCCAGCACTTTGGGAGGCTGAGATGGGTGGATCACCTGAGGTCAGGAGTTCAAGACCAGCCTGGCCAACATGGCGAAACCCCGTCTCTACTAAAAATACAAAAACTTAGGCAGGCGTGATGGCAGGCGCCTGTAATCCCACCTACTTAGGAGGCTGAGATAGGAGAATTGCTTGAACCGGGGAAGTGATGGTTGCAGTGAGCCGAAATCACACCATTGCACTCCAGCCCGGGCAACAGAGTAAGACTCTGCCTCAAAAAGAAAAAAAATGAAAAAGAAATCACTAGAATCACCATTCATTCCACTAACATTTCATGTTCCCACTTTCAGTTGAACAAATATTCCACTTGAGTCACCTGGAATTCATTATTCTGTCTCCACCAAATTGCCCAAGTAAATCAGAAACCTTGAGACTGGCATGGCACGCCATCTGATTCTCTGCCATACACTCGCTTATCAGTTCTGCTTGGAAGAAATGTTCTTAACCAGTTCGGCTTGCACTGATCACACTTCAGCAATAAAGGTCTGAATCTGGCAGAAGTTCCTGCCTTCCAGGTCATTGCGGGTAGGGCCAGGCAAGTTTGATTGGCTCCTACATTTGCACTAACGTTGGGAAAAGTACTATCCCCTACCCTGCTGTTTCACGTAGATTCAGAGAGTGGGTGTAGCAGCTGCAAGAGCTCCCCGTAAGAGGAAAGGGCCCCCGGCCAGAGGATGAGAGGCGGTCCTGTGGCCTCGAGCTCCTCCAGGGAGGGAGGGCACCGCGCTTCCTCTCAGCCAACTGCTGCCTCATTTCCTGAGCAGGAGGAGGGAGCGGAAAAGCTGCCAGCAGGCCGGCCGGGGTCTCTCGGGCGGTTCCCACCCCACAACCCTCACGCTTTCATAGAAGGTTCAATACTGCCCCTCCCAGAACAGAGAAGCACCCACCCACTCTAACCCCTTGCGCAGGAAACCTCAAGCAAGAGCAAAGTTCTCCCACCCTCCATGGGGAAGTGGGGGAGGGAGAAACCGCTGAGCCCCTCCCCCGGCCGCGCCCGAATCAGAAGAACTGAATGAATGAGCTGGGGAAAAAAAAGGAGAGCCACACGCTACACTCCAAAGCCCAAACCCCGTGAGGTTCAATTCCTTCAAAGGTCAAGCCTGCTCGCTCGAGCACTCAGTTTCCTCCTCGCCCACTTGCAGCCCTACTGGAGCTGAGCCCCACCCATCCTCCATGCTCCCAACTTCATCTCCGAGCCCGCCGGCCTTCAGAGGACCGTGCTCCACGGCAAAAGAGACCTTATTCCTCTTGCCGACTACTCCAGCGCCTGCCCCTCCCTCATGTGTCTCGCCATCTCCGTACCTGTTCCCGGGCCCGCCTTTCTCCCTCAACTTCTCGCTGGAGGCGCTCAGCTCGCTCCTCTGCATCATCTGCCTGCTGCTGCAGAACCTGGATCTTGCGCTTCACCGCCTCGATGGTGGTGATCCCAGCCATGGTGCCCACCCAGCTACTGCTCGCGCTCCGGCTCCTGCCTCCTCCGCTCGGCTATGCAGCCTCCTCTCACCCCTACTTCCGCCTGCTCCGCCCTGAAATACCGGAACTCACCCACCCGCCCGGATGTGACGTCCCTCTGCCGCGCCCTCCCACCGCCAGGCAGGCGGGAAGGCAGTCCACTGGAGGGAGAGCAGCGGCAGGGAGCGGGGCGGGGGCGGAGCCTTCCAGATGCCCGAGGCCTTACCTTGGGCCAGTAAAGTGGGGCGGGGTTGGGACAGGGGAGGGTTACCATGGTAACTGGGCGGTGCTTCGTGGTCTAACCTCTCCTGCCAGGGTGGCTGCCTACAATGGTCGGCCTTGTTGCAGGTAGGTGCTGACCTTACACTCCCGCAATTGACTCCTCATCCCCCAGTGCCGATACCCGTCACGCTCACTGTATTTGCTCCACAATATAAACATCCTACAAGCCCCTGCTTCCGCTCACCCCACGACAGACTCCAAAACCAAGTTCTAAGAAAAGCCTGAAAGACACTCTGGGTCTCGTGTTCAAAAAAGCCCCACTCAGTCCCCTTTCAAAGTCGGCTCAGGTAGGTAGGTTCTCTCTCCCATCTCCTGGAAGTCAATGAATGGAACTGTCGGGGTGGAAGAGATGGGGCAAGTTGGCACAAATTCTCATTCTATTTGGCATAGTATGAACTTAAGTGCTCTATTTAGAACAACAGACTTTTCCCCTGTTACTTTTTTTTTTTTTTTTGAGAGGGAGTTTTGCTATTGTTGCCCAGGTTGGAGCGCAATGGCGCGATCTCTGCTCACCGCAAGCTCCACTTCGGGTTCAAACGATTCTCCTGCTTCAGCCTTCCAAGTAGCTGGGATTACAGGCATGCGCCACCACGACCGGCTAATTTTGTATTTTTAGTAGAGACAGGGTTTCTTCATGTTTCTCCATGTTGGTCAGGCTGGTCTCCAACTCCGCCTAGGCCTCCCAAAGTGCTGGGATTAATGGCCTAAGTCACAGCGCCCCGCCTTTTTTTTTTTTTTTTTTTGAGAGGCAAGATCTCGCTCTATTGTTGGAGTGCAGGCAGTGGCGAGATCATAGCTCACTACTGCTTCAAACTCCTGGGCTCAAGTGAGCCTTCTACCTCAGCCTCAAGAGTAGCTGAGACTATAAGTGCACGTCACTCTGTTCGGCTCCCTGTTACTTTTGAGAGTCAGTGTGGACCAAATTAGCCAACCTTCCAGCCCCTCCAAACCTTGGAATGATTCAGGACTTGGTAATTTAATCATCAGTTGGGCATGGTAGCTCATGTCTGTAAGCCTAGCACTTTGGGAGGCTGAGGTGGGAAGATGGCTTGAGCCCAGGAGTTCAAAACCAGCCTGGGCAATATAGCAAGACCTCATCTCTAAAAATAAATAAATTAATCAATCATCACTTACAATTCCTTTTGTAGATAAGAAAGATATGCCCCCATTTTGTGAGGAAGAAATCCTCTATTACAGACCACTGTCAGCTGGGCACAGTGACTCATGCCTGTAATCTCAGAAGTTTGGGAGACCAAAGTGAGAAGATCACCACAGCCCAGAGTTTGAGACCAGCCTGGGCAATGTAGTGAGGCCTTGTCTCTCCAAACAATTAAAAAAGTAGCCAAGCCTGGTGGCAGCATGTTTGTAGTCCCAGTTAGGCTGAGGTGGGAAGATTTCTTGAGCTGGGAAGGCAGAGGTTGCAGTGAGCCCAGACTGTACCACTGCCTCCAGCCTGGGTGACAGATTGAGAGCCTGTCTCAAAAAAAGAAAGAAAAAACAGATGACTGTTACCAGAGCCTTCATACAACAGCCAGACATGAGTGCCTGCAAACTGTACTGTAGAATTAAACCTCCATTTTGTGTTATAACTTTCACCAATTTCACTGCCCCTGTACTTCCAGGTACCCCAAGGAACTATTTATGAGTTAGAAACTTCCCCTTGGCCAGATGTGGTGGCTCATGCCTGTAATCCCAGCACTTTGGGAGGCCAAGGCAGGCAGATCACCTGAGGTCAGGAGCTTGAGACCAGACTGGCAAACATGGCGAAACCCCATCTCTACTAAAAACACAAAAATTAGCCAGGCATGGTGGTGTGCGCCTGTAGTTCCAGCTACTTGGGGAAGCTGAGGCAGAATTGCCTGAACCCAGGAAGCAGAGGTTGCACTGAGCTGAGATGGCGCCACTGCACTCCAGCTTGGGTGACAGAGTGAGACTCTGTCTCAGAAAGAAAGCATAACAGAAAAAAAAAAGAAACTTTCCCTACAGGCACTGCCATGCAGGATTTCTGGAAGCACAATAGTAAAGAAACTTGAGAATGTTATCTTCCCTCTTATTTTTTTTGTATTCCTCCCACCTTCCTAGTAGGTAATAATGATAAATCTTTCCTCTGGGGCAGCTCTCTTTTCTCCTAGAAAATTAGGACATGGAACAGGTCTTATAATGAAGAGTCCTAACCCCTGAAAGGAACTGTGGGCAAGACGGTTGCTGCCCTCAATGTGTAACTCTGAGAATGCTCCCTCCAGAGCCTCTGTCTTCCTGTCTCTTTTTGGAAATACTGAGCAATGAGACTATTCAGAAGAAAGAACTTGGATAGACAATAATTTTCTTAATAGAGTAACCTGCACACTGATTTTTTCCCCAGAAATTAGAAAGGAAGATCAGCGTTCTGACTCTTAGTAAAAACTCTACCCTGATGGCCTAAGAAGTTTTCTAACTTGCTTTGGAGAAGTCTGATCAAGACTGTGGAAGAAGTGACACTTTGTCATCTGGGTGCTGATCAGCAGGGGGCACTATTGTACCTCCCTGTGCCCTGGCAAAGAAGCAGAAGACCTCATCCTAGACAAACCAAAAGGGTGTTGAGAGCACCACTGCATTCTTGAGACTGGTAGATTTTAGCAGATAATCTCCTCCTGATCCAGGGAAACAGATGGACTGACTCCTGATAGCCTTTAGAGGCACAATGAATAACCAGCAAGGAGTCCAGTGCTTTTGTTTTCCTAGTAACCAGCAATACAATATATCAACAGGTGTATATGTCCATTCTTATCCCTTCTCACCCCATCCCTCCCACCACCTGTCCCTTAAAAATGGTGTTATGACTCTGTGTCCTAACGATGGACTCTTCTTTCCCTTTGTTTCTCCCTAAACAGCGTCTGATTTCATCTCAGATTAAAATGATCTTAGATGTGGTTGCACAACAATGTGAATATACTACTACTGAATTAGAAATTTTAAAATTGTTAAAATGGTAAGTTTTATATATGTGTATTTTACCACAACTTAGGAAAAACGTTTAGACAAACTTAGGGAGGAAAAAAACAAATGTTTGAACTCGCCTTGCCATACCCTTGCCCTTTCTTTGTTCAAACAGTCCTAGCAAATCCTACGCTTTTCAGAAAGGCTTCTCAGATAACCAGAACTGCCTGTGTAACTCATAGTTATTGACTCCCTCCTCCCTCTCTACCCCTTATATCTACATCAAGATAATATGCTCTGTTTACTTATTTATTAACCTCAAGGGCAGAAGCTGAGCTGTTAACTTCCTTTGTATTGGACAGAATATGCTCCCTCCAAAGATGCATATATTATGCTGCTGATGACTCTAACCTTTGCTGTCTGCTTTAAACCTTGTTGCTCCTTATTCAGTACCTCTCCTGATTCCTATAAACACTGAACTTTCCTTCTTTGACCCTTTGAGGCAGGAGTCATCAAACTTTTAGGGGCTTTGTGGCCAGAGAGAAAAGAAAGCCAATAGACCATATGTACGTGAATGAGCATGACTGTGTTCTGATAAAACTTTATTTATAAAACCAGGCTGTTGCAAAATTTAACCCATGGGTGGTAGTTTGCTGACTCCAGCTTTGAGGAAAGAAACCTTTCTTCTTGCTTGCTCCTGGCCACAACCTTCCTCTCCTATTTCTTGTTCTTATGCATATCTCTGAGGGCACTTTCTGACTTGGGAAAGCTAACAAAGGGGAGAGGGGTTGAATGAGTATTTTTAACCCTCACTTTACATATTTAAGTGGTTTTTGGTGGATATAAATATGAAGAAGCTTCTTTCAAATGAATATATTGAGTAGACCATACCTAGGTGAGAGATGCTATGTGTGTGTATGTGTGTGTCTGTACATGTGTAAAATAGATTAAGACAGACAGAATTCATTCCCAGGAAATCCTTTTATATTCCTAATGATTTTGATGTATAACATAGAGCCTCTAAGTCATTCTCCTTCTCATGATCTCGGGTTAGACTTGTTTGTTCTTTTTCTTGCTCCTGGAAAGACCTCAAGCCCACATACTAACTGTTTCAGCCTAAGGACAGACCCAAATTGGTGTTACCCAACGTCTCACAAAACTGTTATTAACCTGACATTGTGCTAGTTTGTGAGAACTTCTATCTTTATGCCTATATGTTAGAAACAGAGAGATCCATCCAAATATACCAGGAACCTAGGCTATATAACACCAACAGGGCATCCACTTGCCTAAAGCCCTGGGGGTAACCTGTGGATTTGGTAGGGTGTTTGTTTGTTTGTTTGTTTGTTTTTTGCAGTTTTCTGCTGTTAGGTTTCTTTTTGAAACCTAATAGCAGAGAGACTAAATATGAGGATCCAAAATAATTTATGAATGTCCCACTCTGTCTGTCCTTCTAGCTATTTTCCAAAACCAAATGTGATTTTATTTAATTAATTAATTAATTTATTTGTTGAGATGGGTTCTCCCTCTGTTGCCCAGGCTGGAGTGCAGTGGCATGATCTTGGCTCACTGCAACCTCCACCTCCAGAGTTCAAGCAATTCTCCTGCCTCAGCCTCCAGAGTAGCTGGGATTACAGGTGCTTGCCACCAGGCCTGGCTAATTTTTGTATTTTTGGTAGAGACAGGGTTTCGCCATGTTGGCCAGGCTGGTCTTGAGCTCCTGACCTCAGGTGATCTGCTTGCCTCGGCCTCCCAATGTGCTGGGATTACAGGCATGAGCCCTTGTGCACATCCCAAATATGATTTTAAATATTACGTGCTACTTTTTTCCTATTAACTCAGTTCACTGAGAAACGTGTTTCCACCAATACTGGGACTTTTTTTTTATTGTTGGTAAGATTCCTATGGTACTTTTCTTCTAAAAACTTTTTCTATCTAGTCTCTCATTTATCTCTGTGGCAAATTTCAAAGTTGAAGATGAAGGAAAGTAAGGATAATATGACATGGAAAAGAGAATTTATTTTATTTTAGAATGGGAAAATTCAGCCCTAGACAAGCTGAGTCATAGAGTCAAGGTCATAGAGTGAAGTCTGGTGGTGATACCTTTACCCCCTAAGATTCCTTCTTAGTTTCTATTATAATCTGTCACTGTAGGGATCTCTCTGCTGCCCTATAAGCAATACTTTGTATGGCATCTCCATGGCATAAAGGCAAATGCCCACATTGGCCAAGATAAATAAACCCATATAGGGCCAGGGTCAGTGTGACCTCCATTTCCAATTGTGAAATCCGAGCTGGTTTTGTTGGACAGTTGAGAGATGAGAAGTTCCCTATTAATACACATATCCACAAGCCAAGACTTGGACATAAAAGCTAAGAATGTAGCATGGGGGAGGAGGTAGGATAATTGATAGCATTCTGAACTTAGAGTCCCCTTTCTTTGTTCAGGTCCTGGGAAAGATAATTACATTCCCGGGCTGGTGATAGCAGGAAAATGAGACTTTTACATATATTTTTTTAAAAAAACTTTTCACATGTTGGTAATGTCTTTAAGAAAGAAAATATATGCCATTATAATAATATACCAGTATGTGGTTATATGCAAAAATTTATGTGGGTATATATGAACCCACAAGTGTGTTTGGCATTTTGTCATACATTAATATAAAGATATATATGTGTAGATTAAACCCAACCTCCGTCTCTCTAATACTCACATCAGCAGCCTTCTTCTCTGCCAGCTCCAGCTTCTCCTGGGCATCCTTCAGAGCTTCAGAATACTTGTCCAGCTCATCCTCTGTCCCTTTCAGCTTCTTCTGCATGGCTGCCAGCTCATCCTCCAGCTACAGGGGCCCAGAGAGTCACACACAAAAACACACAAACACAACAGTGCAGGGTTGGACCCTGGGCTCTTGGAGCCCTGAGTGTAGCCTCCATGTTACCATCCCCAGAGACACACTTTCTCCCCAGCCACTTCCAGCCCACTGCCTCAGGAGTTATGCTGTAGCTTGGCCTATGACCCTGTAATCTCTGAACCTAAGATGACTAAGCCATCTTGGGTTTTCATCCAAGACCCTTGGAGAGTAAATGTCTAAAGGTGTAGATGCCCATGATAGTATTTGAGTGAAAAGAGATGCTCTTTCCCTCTAGAACTCTTACCTTTTCCTCTAGAAGTCAAGGGTTCTTCCAGAAGATGGTCCATTTCTACTTAAATTCAACAGACACACTGTGGCTCAGAGGAGGCCAATGACATTCCCAAGGTCACAAAGGCAGTCTTAGATACGTTACATGTCCTCTTGAGGCTGGGGAGTCCATCCCACCCCAAAAAGGATGTGATACCAGTAGTCACTGTCTTTCCCATGAAAACTCCCTTCCATCTCACAGTCTTATTCACTAGCAGATAAGACCAATACTAGTGCCTACCTGTTTACTTCTTTCTTCTGCCTGCTTCTGCTCAGCTTCAGCTTGCTCTGCCCTATCCAGAGCATTCTCCTTGTCTAACTTCAGCATCTGCATCTTTTTCTTGATGGCCTCCATCATGAGCAGTGGCTGTTGGTAGGCTCACCTGTGAACACTGGAAAACTGGAGACTGGGGCAAGAAAGAAGGGGCTGCTGCCTGCGTGACCAGGAGTTCCCAGACGAGTCTTTATCTGTGCTTATAGCTCCACCTTTTGTTCCTAATATGGTCTTTCTAGCTCCCTCCACCCCATCATTGTTCTCCTGGGGGAACACAGGGTGAGATGCTTTGATGGACTGACATCACCAGCAAAAAAATATCTAGGAACAGCTGAGGCTGATTTTAGACAATGGAAAGTGGGGGAGGGAAGAGGTTTTCCCTGACCCTGAAACTTTCCACTCATTCTGGGCAGCTCTATGGTTGTTTTAAAAGAGCAGGAAGAGGGGAGGGAAGAACACTGAAATAGAGAGGGTACTTTGACAATTCTAGGTTGGCAGTTTTCATGCAGAGGGTCCTGGTTGCCTTTCAGCTTCCCCTTTCACTTTCCCCCAGACTGCTGGATGCTGGTCAAACTCCATTAGTTGAGTTTTATCTTTTGATTCCTGGTATTCAAGGAGCTTGGGCAACAGGGAAGAGGCGAGGTCACTCATGATCCTTGACAGTTCTCCAGAATCCCCAGATCAAATTGCTGTGCTATTTTGGGAGTCTCTAATTAGCGGGGAGACATTTTTCCTCCCCACTAAGAGCCACTAGAGTAGAGTAAGAGGGTAGGGTTGGGATCTCGAAGGCTATCCCAGAGCTTCAAGTGGGGCGGGGAGAGAAACAGGGGAGGGTCAGAACAATCCAGACAGGATCATGCCGTCTGTTTTCTGATAGTAATCTTAAAATAGAACTTTTGTACCCACACAGACCTTGGTGTGGCTCTCTCCTCTTCTTCCCTTTTTTTCCCTTCTTAATTCTCCCCAGTGCTCTGCTCACGACATCACCATAATCATCATTATCAGCTCTATTCTTCCCAGTTTAGATCCAGACCATGTTTATTCTTCCATTGGGAGCCTTGTTACTAACAGGTGGCAAAAGATACCAGTCCACTGGCACCATACACCTGAAAATATGCCAGGGGAGAGGTGGGCACTGTTCAAGGTGACCAGATATATTGGATGAATATAAATGGCTCTAGTTAGTCATTTATGTCAAAGATAGTGTTAATGCTAAACCCCAGCAGTGGGGGAACTGAGACGCTCACCAGGCCAGTGGGTAGAGCAGAGCTGGAGTCCACTCTTGAGAGCTTCCAGTCACTACAGGCAGATAGACCATCAGCTGACTCTCAATGGAGAGAGGAGAAACCAAGTCTCCTTACCCTGGAGACTAGCCAGGGATGGTTAGTCTCCAGGGAAAGGAGACTTGGTTTCCTTTGGGGGTGGGCAAGTTAATAAGGAGGAGAAAAATACAATAACAAGAAATGATAAATAAAAGAGATATGTCCCTTCTAGTGTAAGGGGACAAGATATAGAAAGATTTGATCCTCAAATTCCACTCTCTCCCACTCCCACACCAGCCCTCTTTGGTTAAGACTGAAATCCACATAGGTTGCAGCTCCTGGGCTTTTGTGGGGTCCTGGAGAGAAGAGGTTTGGTAAAAGAGACAGGAGCCTCAGAGATTGAAGTATGAAAGAGGGTGGTGCTGAATCACCTGCTGCTGTAAGAATATGTTTGACATTTAGTTGGTTCCTAATTTAACAACCCAATATCAAACATATCACACAGAAGCAGGCAGGAGAGCTTTGAGGGTCATCTGCTTTCTTCCCAATTATAAAGAAAGAGCAGACCAGGCACCAATCATGTCTAGATGGAGAGCCATCTCCTTGAGAAAGGGTACTGGCCCCTGCTCTTCACCTCCTGAGACAGCCAGCTCTTGCTTATCGTCCTACGTGTCATCCCTGCCTCATCTCCTCCTCTATCAGCGCCTGGCCCTTGCTGGATCACGTTGGCCTAAACCAGGAAGAATACCTGGCAGGGCTCCACATCCGGGCACCTATCGTTCCCTAGAGCTCCCACACAGAGCTTCTCCCCCTGATGTCACGGCCCCAGTGCCCAGAGGATCAGCCATGTCAGCAGCTCCTCGTCAAAATTGCCACCTGCTCTCTTCAGCCACATTCCAGCTGCCCTGAGGCTTTCCGGGGTGGGGGCAGAGGGCTTGTACATCCTGCTTTACCTTTCCAAAAGACTCCTAACCTTTCCAGATCACCCCTACAAGGCTGCTGAGGTCCGTTCAGGAGGCACTGTCCTGCTTTTAAGTGCTGTAGATGCTTGCCTTCCCCTTTCTGCCAACTTAACCCTTCTCACCTTCTCCCCATGTCCTTCAGGCATCCTCCTTAAAGTCACCCTTGGATGTCCAGAACAGAAGGATAACTTGTCTCCCTGGCAGGCTCCATCGTGGACTCCAGAAGAGAAGACTTACAGTCCCCCACTTTGCCTGGCAGAATTGAAACTAAGGCTTTAGATTAAGGGTAAGAGAGGAAACTCCTGCCAGGAAGCAGCCTGCAGTCCACAGGACTCCTCTCCTCTTCTGGGGCTTTTTACCAGAACTCCAGGCTGGCTTCTTCCAGGGTCTTCCCTCACAGGAATCCAGCCAGATTCCCATATGGGGGACTCTCTTTTGGAGAGAATCGGGTCTGTTGAATGTCATGTGGCAGGCAGATGCTTCTCTCGACTGTGGCAGAAAAGAGCCCAAGTTATAGCTGTACTGGGAGCTGGGGGGCTTGAGTGGAAGTGTGGGGGTGGAAGAAGGACACTCTGCTTCAGCCCCTAGGCCTGTTCCATGTGTCCTTGTTCCCATTCCAGATACCCACCCCATCCCCCAGCATATACCAACTACACAGTGTCCTTGATCTAGATCGATAGCTTGTCCCAAGCCCCAGTCAATTTCTGTTGTATGGCTCTTGCCTTTCAGGGGAAGACTAACAAATGGGCATATACAGGCCCCAAGGTAGGCAACTGTGGTGTTGTCTTATGTTTTTGTTCGTTTTTGGCTCCTAAAGTGGATGTGTGTGTAATTTGTACTTTCTTGTTTTCCCTTCTTACCCTTAACCCCCCAAGTTCTAGTTTCCCTCTCTGAGAAACATACCCACACTCAAGAACCAGAAGCTGGAGGAAGAGAGGCTGGGAAAGACACTAGCAGGAATGAAAAGTACTTTAGTGTTTGGGGCAGTAGAGGAACAGAGAGGCATTCTGGGAATATGGATGCGGGAAAGGAGCAGCTGTCTTGGAAGGAGATTTTGTATGGCATACTTACGCAGAAACATCAGATGGCCTTTGATGAAAGCCGTTTAGCTCTCCTGGAAATATCTACTATGCAGCCATTTCAAACAGGACTGAGCCCCTCTGAGCCAGAGGAACTGGATATAGCATTAGCCACAGAGGGAAGAGGGGCTGAATGGGTATGATGGGGTGATGTTATGAGAGCAGACGGAATAGACAGGATCAGAGGAGATGGGCTCTGTAGGGGGCCAACCTGCCAATATTGGAGCCAGCCTGGCACTGACAAGCCCTGGGGGAAGAGGCCAAGGTCAGGGATCAAGGCAGAGGGGATGGGGCATTCAGTGGGTTCAAATGAACAGAGGAAAGAATAGAAAAATAGAAGGGGTTGTTGAGGGAATCTGGCTGAAGGTAAGGGGAGGCCAGGAAATGGAAAGGAAATAAGGAAAAAAACTATCATAAGACCAATAAATCATCATTATGGGTTACCATTTATTGGAAATTTTGTGTTACTTGCTGCTAAGTGCTTTATTTAATCCCTACAGCAACCCAGTGAATTAGGCATTGTTTCCCTTCATACATACAGCATAAGGAACTGTAACCCAGAAAATTAAAACAGCTTGCACAAAACCACACAGTCAGTAAGTGACAGAGCCAGCACTGAAACCCAGATCTGTCCAGTGTTAAAGCCTGTTCTCTGAATGCTAGGCTATACTGCCTGTGTAAAAGAAGCAAAGAGCTGCCTGGGAGAGAGAGATGGGGGAAGATTTAAAAAATGAAGGTGCAGGCCATGCATTTTTCATTTAAAAAATGAATGGTGGCTCACGCCTATAATCCCAGCACTTTGGGAGGCTGAGGCGGACAGAAACCAGATTGGCCAGTATGGTGAAACCCCATCTCTACCAAAAATACAAAAATCAGCTGGGCGTGGTGGCAGGTGCCTGTAGTCCTAGCTCCCTGGGAGGCTGAGGCAGGAGAATCGCTTGAACTCAGGAGGTGGAGGTTGCAGTGAGCTGAGATCGTGCCACTACACTCAACAGAATGAGACTCTGTCTTAAAAAAAAAAAAATAGCTGGGTGTGGTGGCAGGCACCTGTAGACCCAGCTATTTGGGAGGATGAGGCAAGAGAATCACTTGAACTGGGAGGCAGAGGTTGCAGTGAGCCGAGATTGCACCACTGCACTCCAGCCTGGGTGAAAGAGTGAGACTCCATCTAAAAAAAAGAAGGTGCAGCCAACTATTTGGCTCATGCTGAGGCAGAGGATCACTTGAGCCCAGGGGTTTGAGACCAGCTTGAGCAACATAGTGAGACCCCATCTCTACAAAAAAATAGCCAGTTGTGGTTGCATGTGCCTGGGGTTCTAGCTACTCAGGAGGCTGAGGAGGGGGGATTGCTTGAGCCCAGGAGGTTGAGCCTGCAATGAGCCATGATTGCACCTCTGCACTCCAGCCTGGGCAATGGAGCGAAACCCTGTCTCAAAAAAAAAAAAAAAGTGAAGGTGAGATGAAACTTCAGAAAATAGAAGGTGGGGGAGGACACAGGCAGACATAAGGAATGGGTGACTCAGTCTCAGGTTTCTGGGTCAAATCCAGGTCACATATATGGTTTTGTCTCCTGTAAAACTTATACCATACTTGTTACTTGTTCAGTGCCTGGCTCTCCAGCTAGGCTGTGAATTCCACATCATTTGATGTAAGCACTCATGAGTAGTTATTGACTAAAGAGGGTTTGGGAAGCAGAGGTGATGGAAACTGGGGATTGAATGTAGCACACAGAGAGTAATGGGCATGGGTGGAGAATTATATTTGATTGGATAAGAGGGCTGGCCTAGAGGCCAGCAAGCAACCTCTGAAGGACCTGGGTCACAGAGAAATCTCCTGGGGGAGAACATGGAGGATACCAACTGTGTGCCAAGCACTGTGCTTGCCCTGTATTGCTATATACATTATCTTATTTAATTATTTGAATGATCCTATGAGATGGGTATTATTGTCCTAATTTTCGGAAGAGGACATTATTTTTTTTTTGAGATGGAGTCTTGCTCTGTCACCCAGGCTGGAGTGCAATGGCATGATCTCAGCTCACTGTAACCTCCACCTCCTGGGTTCAAGCAATTTTCCTGCCTCAGCCTCCCAAGTAGCTGGGACTACAGGGGTGCGCCACCACCCCTGGCTAATTTTTGCATTTTTAGTAGAGCCAGGGTTTCACCACATTGGCCAGGCTGGTCTTGAACTCCTGACCTCAGGTTATCTGCCTGCCTTGGCCTCCCAAAGTGCTGGGATTACAGATGTGAGCCACCGCACCCAGCCCAGAAGAGGAAACTGAGGCCAGGTAAGCTAATCATTTCCACATGACACAAGAATTAAAGAGGTGAAGCCAAAATTTGAACCCACACCTGACTCCAAAGCCTGTGCTCTTATTTTTATACTCTACTGCCTCTTGATCAGTGGGATGTGTAGGGGCAGAGGAGGAAGCTCTGACAGCTAGAAGTAAAATGGGGTGTTCAGTAGGAGACTGAATAGAAACAGATGGAGACAGACTTGGGTTGGAGGAAAGGGTATGAGTTTTGCAGTGAAGACCTAGGCACGTAGAGTTGAGGTCAGGAAGAGATCATGTGGACAGGATGAGTGACCGGTGAGGATGCCAACAGCAAGGTGAGAGCACAGGGCAAAGTAATGTATAATGGCACTTCCATCAGGGAGCGGTGGTGTGTTCAGGGACTGAGGGTGTATTCCTACGGCTGTCACTGGCTGTGAAATGGGGGTCTCTCTGGCTTGGGATGTCATTCAAGTGTAAAGTAGACCGTTTTTATTTTTGAGGCGGAGTCTTGCTGTCAGTCACCCAGGCTGTAGTGCAATAGCGTGATCTCAGCTCACTGCAACCTCTACCTCCCGGGTTCAAGCAATTCTCCTGCCTCACCCTCCCGAGTAGCTGGGATTATGGGTGCCTGCCACCACACCTGGCTAATTTCTTGTACTTTTAATAGAGATGGGGTTTCACCATGTTGGACATGGTTGACCAGGCTGGTCTTGAACTCCTGACCTCAGGTGATCCACCCATCTCAGCCTGCCAAAGTGCTGGGATTACCAGGTGTGAGCTACCACGCCCAGCCTGTAAAGTGGACCCTTGTAAGTAAAGTTGTCTATGGGCTTCATATGACACACACGGTCAATCCATATGTTTCAGTATTTTTCAGAATTTCAGGTGCTTTTATTTTGACTGCTCTTTCCAGCCCCCTACAAATCCCACCACTCCTTATTTCCTTACAAATGCCACATTACCTGCCTGACCCCTGGAGGCATTTAAGTTTGGAACCCTCTCACTTGGCATAGGTGGGAATTCAGGCCCAGAGGAAAGAGACTTGTCCAAAATTTCACAATAACTGGCTGACTCAAAACCCAAAATGCAGCCCTCCTGTCACGCAAGCACCACAGTGCCCTTAGCTTAATAGCCACACTCAGAGCAATCTGTCCAAGTATACAGAAAAGATAAGTGAAAGTAATATCTAAGAGGTGGTGAGCAAAATCCAGGAAGTTAAGATTATGGTAGCTGAAAAATAAGTACTTTCGAAACAAATCAAGATTTAGACCTGAAAGAATGAGCCCAGTGGTCTAAGTTTGAACCTTTAAGAACGAATTTTATTTGTTATACCAAATCAGGATTCTCAACTCACTTTGTCCACCCCTCCTCACCCCTGCCCCCTTACATCAACACAGTAAATCCCACTCTGACCACAAGGCGTCACTCTTGTTTTTACCGTTGTTTCATAGATTGTTTCCCAAACAGCAGCAAGGGATTAACAAGAGTGGAGAAGTAAGAGTAGGAGCACTGTCTCAAGTCCAAGGCAGCTAGCAAGATCCAGGTATGTTTTGGGAAGGAGGTTCAAGGTGGTAGAGGCTCTAGAAGGCTAGGTTAGTAGGCATATTGAGAAAGGAAGAACAGTGTTTCGGATGCCATCACAATCTCTCTATATAAAAAGCTTTGCCCATCTGATTTAATTCCCGCTGGTACTGCTGATGCTCCTCTTCAAACAGCTGGTGCAGGGCAGCTTGACGAACCTGGTAGAGAGGGCAGAATAGAGTATGGTGTTTGCTTCTGTTTACCACCCTTTCTTATTCTTTCTCCCTAGTTGCTTTCCCATTACTTGTGTTCTCTTGGAGCTGGACTTAGTTGTGACATAAAGCTAGGTGGTAGCAGAGAGGCTGAACCAGCGGAGGGGAAGCCTATCCAATTTTTTTCTCCACGGTCAAAGCCCTATGTTCGGCAAATATTTGCTGAGAACATACCATGAACCAGAAACTCTATTAGGTAACTGGGATACAAAGATGGTTACATGCCGGGCGCGGTGGCTCACACCTGCAATCCCAGCACTTTGGGAGGCTGTGGTGCGCAGATCACGATGTCAGGAGATGGAGATCATACTGGCTAACACGGTGAAACCCCGTCTCTACTAAAAATACAAAAAATTAGCCAGGTGTTCTGGCACGTGCCTGTAGTCCTAGCTACTCAGGACTACTTGAGACTGAGGCAGTAGAATTGCTTGAACCCGGGAGGTGGAGGTTGCAGTGAGCTGAGATCGCGCCACTGCACTCCTGCCTGGGTAACAGAGTAAGACTGCATCTCAAAAACAAAAACAAAAAAACAAAGATGGTTACATGACAGCAAGTTGGGACCCTGGAAGAGAGAGAGCTACACACTAAGAGGCAGTTTGTTTGTTTGTTTGTTTTGAGACTGAGTCTTACTCTGTCGCCCAGGCTGGAGTGCAGTGGCACAATCTCAGCAACCTCTGCCTCGGTTCAAGCGGTTCTCATGCCTCAGCCTCCCAAGTAGCTGGGATTATAGGCATGTGCCACCACGCCTTGCCAATTTTTGTGTTTTTAGTAGAGATGGGGTTTCTCCATGTTGGGCAAGCTGGTCTCAAACTCCTGGGCTCAAGCAATCTGCCCGTCTTGGTCTCCCAAAGTGCTGGGATTACAGGTGTGAGCCACGGCACCCAGCCTAAGATGCAGTTTTGAGTCTCCAAGATGAAAGGAGCAGGAACTAGAGTATACATTGGGACTTTAAGATGTGCCACCTATAAGGTGGATGCAAAGAATCAAATGAAAAAGAGTTTTGGCAACGGGGTTAGAGTTGTGTTGCTCTGGTGTAATGCTGAAAACCTAGAGGTAAACAAGATAAATGTGAAATGACACACACTAAGAGCTTGGAAAACTCAGTGGGCAAACGCACAGGGCAGTAATGAATGAGGCTTCAGGCTGCCCTGCTGAAACTCACCATTAGTAGTTGCTTTTTGGCCAGTGCCAATTCTTGTGCCATGGTGTCCTGCATCTTTAGGGTGGCATACGGGTTTCTTCTCTGGGCCAATGTCATTTGCCACAGACAGTCAGTATGTGCATTTCGCCACCTGCTCCAGGTACAGAGGTAGGGGTTGAATTTGTTAAGAGTTAGGAGGAGAGACAAAAACTCCATAGAGTGAGGCTGTCCTGGAACCTCTGTCCTACTGTCAGAAGACTGTAAAATCCTTAAAAGGATAATTTAGAACCTAGTATGTATTAAGTACATTATATCATTTAATCACTATGATAACTATGTGGCATAGGCATTAATTTTTACCTAATACAGATAAGGAAACTAAAAGTTGTGAGATGCCCAAGGTCACTTAATGGCAGACCTGGGTCTCAAATCCAGAGTTTCACTCTGTCATCTACGCTGGAGTGCAGTGGTGTGATCTCGGCTCACTGCAATCTCTGCCTCCAGGGTTCAAGCAGTCCTCCTGCCTTGGCCTCCTGAGTAGCTGGGACTACAGGCATGCTCCACCATGCCTGGCTAATTTTTGTATTTTTAGTAGAGACAGGGTTTCGCCATGTTGGCCAGGATGGTGTCCAATTCCTGACCTCAGGTGATCCACCTACCTTGGTATACCAAAGTGCTGGGATTGCAGGTGTGAGCCATCACGCCTGGCCTCAAATCCAATTTCTCTAAAGCTAATATACCCTCTATCATACTAGTGATTCTCAGCCCTGGCTAGACTGGAATCTTCATTGAGGTTTTAATTTTTTTTTTTTGGAGAAAGTCTTGCTCAGTTGCCCAGACTAGAGTACAATGGCGAAATCTTGGCTCACTGCAACCTCTGCCTCCTGGGTTCAAGCACGTCTCATGCCTCAGCCTCCCGAGTAGCTGGGATTACAGGTGCCTGCCACTATGCCCAGCTAATTTTTTTTTCTTTTGAGATAGAGTCTCCCTCTGTCAGCCAGGCTGGAGTGCAGTGGCACAATCTTGGCTCACTATAACCTCCATCTCCCGGTATATATCCACTGTTGGGATTTTTAAAAAATCAAAAGTACATTTTCCACATGTTGAAAAAATTGAATCCACACAGAAATCTATTAAATTAAAAGCAAAAATTTGCTGAGTACACAGGCTCAGCCTGTAATCCCAGCACTTTGGGAGGCTGAGGCAGGTGGATTACTCAAGGCCAGGAGTTCAAGACCGGCCTGGTCAACATGGTGAAACCCCATCTCTACTAAAAATACAAAAACTAACCTGGCGTGGTGGCATGCACCTGTAATCCCAGCTACCCAGGAGGCTGGAGCACGAGAAGCACTTGAACCTGGGAGGTGGAGGCTGCAGTGAGCCAGGATTGCACCACTGCACTCTAGCCTGGGTGACAGAGTAAGACTGTCTTAAAACAGAGAGACTCTGTCTCAAAAAATAATAATAAATTATCTCTGACTGGGCACAGTGGCTCACACCTGTAATCCAGCACTTTGGGAGGCCAAGGCGGGTGGCTCACTCGAGGTCAGGCAGGAGTTCGAGGCCAGCCTGGCCAACATGGTAAAACCCCATCTCTACTAAAAATATATAAATAAGCTGGGCATGGTGGCGGGTCCCAGCTACTCAAGTTAATTATTATTATTATTTTGGGACAGAGTAGCATTCTTGTCACCAGGCTGGAGTGCAGTGGCATGATTTCAGCTCACTGCAACCTCCGCCTCGCTAGTTCAAGCGATTCTCCTGCCTCACCCTCCTGAGTAGCTGGGATTACAGGCATGTGCCACTATGCCCAGCTAATTTTTATATTTTTAATAGATATGGGGTTTTACCATTTTGGCCAGGATGGTCTCAACCTCTTGACCTTGTGATCTGCCCCCATCGGCCTCCCAAAGTGCTGGGATTACAGGCGTGAGCCACCGCCCCCAGCCCTCGGGTTAATTTAAAAAAATTATTCATATATGTATATATATGATATATTTGCACGAGAAGCTGCTACTTTGTTGTTGGGAATGTCTGAAGTCTTTTTCTTTCTTTTTTTTTTTTTTTTTTTTGAGTCAGAGTCTTGCTCTGTAGCCCAGGCTAGAGTGCAGTGGCTCAATCTGGTCTCACTGCAACCTCCGCCTCCCAGGTTCAAGTGATTCTCCTGCCTCAGCCTTTTGGGTAGCTGGGATTACAGGCATGTGCCACCATGCCCAGCTGATTTTTGTATATGTATGTATTTTTTTGAGACAGGGTCTCATTCTGTTGCCTAGGCTGGAGTGCAGTGGGGTGATTATGGCTCACTACATTGTTAACTTCTTGGTCTCAAGTAATCCTCCTACCTCAGCTGCCTAAGTAGCTGGAACAACAGGTGTGTGCCTGGATTTTTTTATTGTTTATTTTTTTTGAGACAGAGTATTACTCTGTTACCCAGGCTGGAGTGCAGTGGTGCATTCTCGGCTCACTGCAACCTCTGCCTCCCAGACTCAAGCAATTCTTCTGCCTCAGCCTCCTGAGTAGCTGAGATTACAGGCACCCACCACCACATCCAGCTAATTTTTGTATTTTATTATTTATTTTTGAGATGGAGTCTTGCTCTGTCACCCACGCTGGAGTGTATTGGCATGATCTCAACTCACTACAACCTCTACCTCCCAGGTTCAAGCAATCTTTGCCTCAGCCTCCCGAGTAGCTCGGACTATAGGCATGTGCCACCATGCCCTGCTAATTTTTTTGTATTTTTAGTAGAGATGGGGTTTCACCATCTTGGCCTGGCTGGTCTTGAACTCCTGACCTCCTGATCCACCCACCTCAGACTCCTAAAGTGCTGCGATTACAGGCATGAGCCACAGCACCTGGACAATTTTCGTATTTTTAGTAGAGACAGGATTTCACTATGTTGGCCAGGATGGGTCTCGATCTCTTGACCTCATGATCTGCCTGTCTTGGCCTCCCAAAGTGCTGGGATTATAGGCATGAGCCACTGCACCTGGTCTGTGCCTGGCTAATTTTTTTTTGTAGAGACGGGGGTCTCACTATGTTGCCCAGTCTCAAACTCCGGGGCTCAACTGATCTCTGCATTGGCCTCCCAAAGTGCTGGGATTACAGGTGTGAGCCATCATACCCAGCCACTTGGGCATGTTTCCAGAATTTTTTTTTTTTTTTTGAAATGGAGTCTTGCTCTGTCCCCTAGGCTCGAGTGCAATGGTGCAATCTCAGCTCACTACAACCTCCACCTCCAGGGTTCAAGCAATTATCCTGCCTCAGCCTCCCGAGTAGCTGGGATTATAGGCACCTGCTATCATGCCTGGCTAATTTGTTTTTGTTTTTTTTTTGTTTTTGTTTTTTGAGATAGAGTTTCGCTCTTGTTGCCCAGGCTGGAGTGCAATGGCATGATTGCGGCTCTCTACAACCTCCGCCTCCCGAGTTCAAGCAATTCTCCTGCCTCAGCCTCCCAAGTAGCTGGGATTACAGGCATGCGCCACCATGCCTGGGTAGTTCTGTATTTTTAGTAGAGACAGGGTTTCTCCATGTTGGTCAGGCTGGTCTTGAACTCCTGACCTCAGGTGATCCACCCACCTCGGCCTCCCAAAGTGCTGGGATTACAGGTGTGAGCCACTGCACCCGGCCCATGCCCAGCTAATTTTTGAATTTTTTTTAGTAGCGACTGGGTTTTGCCATGTTGGCCAGGCTGGTCTTGAACTGGCCTCAAGCAATCCACCCACCTCGGCCTCCCAAAGTGCTGGGATTACAGATATGAGCCACCGCACCTGGCCAAAATTTTTCTATCATAATCTGGCAAGTACATCTTCTTCTTTTTTTGAGACGGAGTTTTGCTCTTCTTGCCCAGGCTGAAGTGCAATGGCGTGATCTCGGCTCACCACAACCTCCGCCTCCTGGGTTCAAGTGATTCTCCTGCCACAGGCGTGACTCTCCTGCTACAGACGTGAGCCACCACGCCCAGCCTTAACTTTTCATATTAGCGCGTTGAGATTTACTTCATTTAGTTTAAAGGTGGCTGCAGAGTATTTCTGTACAATTTAGCTAGGTTTTCTAGCTTTTTTACTTTTATAAACAATGTTTGCCAGGCATAGCGGCACCCACCAGTAATTCCCAGCTACTCCGGAGTCTACAGGCTACATATCGCTTGAGCCCAGGAGTTCAAGACTGGTCTGGGTAACATAGTGAGACCCTGTCTCAAAAAAAAAAACCTGGCCAGATGTGGTGGCTCACACCTGTAATCCCAGAACTTTGGGAGGCTGAGGTGGGTGGATCACCTGAGGTCAGGAGTTGAAGGCCAGCCTGGCCAATATGGTGAAACCCCGTTTCTACTGAAAATACAAAAATTAGCTGGGTGTGGTGGTGGGCACCTGTAATCCCAGCTACTCAGGAGGCTGAGGCAGGAGAATTTCTTGGACCCGAGAGGCAAAGGTTGCAGTGAGTTATCGTGCCACTGCACTCCAGCCTGGGAAACAAGAGCTCAATTCTGTCTCTAAATAAATAAATAAATAAAAGCAATACTGTCATGAACATTCTTGTGTATGTACCTTCCAGTGCTTTTCCTAGTATGTATATGTAAGGTAAATTCCTATTTTTGCCAGTTCAACAGATACGTGAATTCAAATTTTGATAGACTTTATCAAAAACTGCCTTTGTAAACATGGGTGTATCAACCTAGACTCCTATTAAAATTATATGGGTTTTTGTTTCTTCACATTCTTGCTAGCTCTAGATATAACCTTTGAAACCTTAAAAAAAGGCTTCTCTTGGCCGGGCGCGGTGGCTCACGCCTGTAATCCCAGCACTTTGGGAGGCTGAGGTGGGCAGATCACGAGGTCAAGAGATCGAGACCATCCTGGCCAACACGGTGAAACCCCATCTATACTAAAAAGACAAAAAATTTAGCCGGGCGTGGTGGCACGTGCCTGTGGTCCCAGCTACTTGGGAGGCTGAGGCGGAAGAATCGCTTGAACCCAGGAGGCGGAGGTTGCAGTGAGCCGAGATTGCGCCACTGCACTCCAGCCTGGTGACAGAGCAAGAATCCCTCTAAAAAAAAAAAAAAAAAAAAAAAAAGCTTCTCTTATCCC
>CAUYLG010072258.1:0-22353 GCA_963573385.1 Cacajao melanocephalus | reverse complement strand
GGTGATCATTAAAAAATCTGAAGACAACAGATGCTGGAGAGGATGTGGAGAAATAGGAACACTTTTACACTGTTGGTGGGAGTGTAAATTAGATCAACCGTTGTGGAAGACAGTATGGCGATTCCTTAAGGACCTAGAAATGGAAATTCCATTTGACCCAGCAATCCCATTACTGGGTATATATCCAAAGGATTATAAATAGTTATATTATAAAGACACATGCACACATATATTCATTGCGGTACTGTTTACAATAGCAAAGACCTGAAACCAACCCAAATGCCCATTGATGATAGACTGGACAGGGAAAATGTGGCACATACACACTATGGAATACTATGCAGCCATAAAAAACGATGAGTTTGTGTCCTTTGTAGGGACATGGATGAACCTGGAAACCATCATTCTCAGCAAACTGACACAAGAATGGAAAATCAAACACCACATGGTCTCACTCATAGGCGGATGTTGAACAATGAGAACACATGGACACAGGGAGGGGAGCATCACACACTGGGGTCTGCTGAGGGGGACTAGGGGAGGGACTGCGGGGTGTAGGGAGGTGGGGAGGGATAACATGAGGAGAAATGCCAGATATAGGTGGGGATGGAGGCAGCAAACCACACTGCCATGTATGTATCTGTGTGACAATCCTGCATGTTCCTCACATGTACCCCAGAACCTAACGTGCAATAAAATATATATTGAAAAATTGTGAAGAATAAGTATGCACATATCAAGTATGCCTTAGTATAAAGTATACCATCTCTATTTTTGTCTCAAAACATCTTTTTTTCAAAATTTGAATTTAATGGTCTGCTTTTAACATTATATTTTTATTTTATCCTTTTTAAAAATTTTGCTGTCTCAAAAAATTTGGATTCTAGATGACAAGATCTTTCAGGAGAAAGTACAGTCAATCATGTACCTGAGGCATTCCAGCAGTGGAGGAAGGTCCCTTATGAGCCCTGGATTTATGGTAATAAGCCCATCTGGTTTTACTGCTTCACCATATGAAGGTAAAAATAGCAATAATGAAAGTATAACCTTCTCATTTTTGTTCTGAATATTCTTAGATAATTAAATTGTACATATTTTAGAAGTACATATATTACAGCCTCACTCAATCTAACGAGATGCCCAGCACAGGTCCTCAGGAGAATTGAGAAAATGAGTGAGGCTCACGCTATGTTGTTCTGGCATTCTCTGGCCTCTCTTATCATAGTCATTTTTCTTTCATCAAGCTTCCGACTTATTTTCCCATTTCCTTCAGAAGCTTTTTGTAAACTTGTATTCTCTTCTCTCTACCTAAAACCATCATTCCAGACAACTTCACTTGCCAGATGAATGGCCACTCAGTACTCCACCTTCACCTTTCTTGACTAAGGGTACCTTTTCTCTACTTTGTCTTACTACACTCCATGCATCTGTCTTGGACTTTATCATCATCAGGAATGCTTACAAGCACCTGTGAAACTCCAGTATCTCACTCTGTTCTATCTATATGATCTATTTTTCAATCACATGCATTACTCTGGATCATTTTCAAACACTGTACATCATGTCTCCTTTTTTTTTCCCGGTCTTTTGAACAGTCTTTCTGCATCATTAGCCCTCCAGCCATATAGAAAAACAGAATCCTTTGAGGGGAGTTCTGACATGCTGAAAAAGGGCAAAGGGGATGCATTCATCTTCTCTAATCCACAACTTCCCGTCTTTCTGGGGTTTTTGTTTGTTTATTTGTTTATCATACTCCAAAGTTCCCCTTGTCTCTCTTTCCCTATCCAGCCTAGGTCACATTAGCCAGTGACTTCAGCAGTTATTCAGTTGGAAACTATCTCAGTTTCCTTGTCCCCTTGGCCTATTGGTATTCTTGAACTGAAAAACTCTAACCTGGCCTCAAGTCTAACCATCCTCATACTGAAGCAGAGCTTTAAATCCTGCCCTGTAATTTTTATGTATGTTCAGAATCAATTCCCTTTTCTATTTCCATAGTAAGTATATTCAAGTCATTAAGCCTACAGTACTTTTCTATCTTTCTGATTTACTCTTAGCAGACTCTCATCACTACTTCATAGAAAAAAAGAATAGGCACAGGTTTTCTAGTTGCAAACTGACCATTCATCTTTCCCTTTCCTATTACCCTCTTCCATACTGGGACATTGCTCTTATTGTCAGTCCAACCTAGTCTTGTCTTTAGCATCTATCCTAATTATTAAATAGCGCAGGTGAGATAGTGATAGAGATAGGTAAACTAGATATATGGGTATTAATCTCTAGTTTTGTTTTCCTCCCAAAGAGTTTCAGTTATTCTCTAGCACTTTTTATGGACTTTTATAATAATATTTTAAGGCTATGTTTTCATTAGTTTTTTTTCTTTTTTAAAAAATTATTTTTTTTTTAATAAATAGAGATGGGGTTTTGGCTTGTTGCCCAGGCTGGTCTCAAACTCCTGGGCTCAAGTGATCCTCTCACCTTGGCCTCCCAAGTGCTGGGATTACAGGCTCATACCACTGTGCCTGGCCTTTTTTGAATTAGTTTTATTTGGAGTTTTATAGAACATATTTGTTTTTTAAATCATCTGTGTCACTTTGAAATGTTTTCAAATACAATCATACCCCCATTTTTTCCAGATCTTTTGAATAGAATCTTTTGATGACTTTAGCCCTCTAGCCAAAACCCAGAAATAACTAGAAAAAGTTTCTGAACTATGGAGCTATTTTATTGCCACAAAGCCTATGCCCTAAAAGCAGTTCAGTTAATGCCTGTTTGCTCTGTATTTGTGGTCTCAAATTTTAACATGCAAAAGAATCACCTGGAGAGCTTGTTAAAACACTTGATTCCTAGGCCCCTCCCTCATACATTCTGTATCAGTAAATCTAGGGTGGAGCCTGAGAATGTGAATTTCCAACAGTCCCACAGGTGGTGTTGATGCCCAGACTTCCACAGACCACACCTTGAGTGGCATGCACTTATATCCCGTGCACTTCAATGAGAATAATTTTTTTGGTGTCTTCCTACATAGAATATTAGAAGCAGTAAATTAGAGAGCTGTGACAAGAAGAGAGACTGTTCTCACTAATAGCAGCAGGAAGTGACCGCAGAAGGAAAAAGAGAACTGTCTAGGGCTGTTAAGGCTGGTAACAACAGGTACTACCATTTTTTGAGTACCTATTATATGTACCTATTATATCATGCTAGGTGCATCACAAATATAATCTCAATCCTTAAAGCAACCTTGCAAAGTAGATATTCTGAACCCTCATTTTACATTTGTAGAAACTGTGGTACGATTAAGTGATTCACCTTGGGCCACCTCACTATCATTTGAATCCAATTATATCTAGTTCCAAAGCCCATGCTCTTCCCACTACATCCTGGTGACTGCTAGCCTGAGGTAAATTGGGTTTCACTTAATTCACTTAATTTCACCACCATAGAACCATTAATCCTAATGACTGAATCATTCAGTCAATAGTGTACTTTGTTAAAAAGACAGAAAAAGATATATTTTGGGAAAATATTAATTTTAAAAATGGTTAAAATAAAAATAGTTTTGGCATTTAAGAATTTTAAGCATTAAGCCAGGTGTAGGTGTTCATGCCTGTAGTTCCGGCTGCTTAGAGCTGAGGTGGAAGGATAGCTCGGGCCCAGGAGTTAGAGGCTGCAGTAAGCTGTGATTGTGCCATCGCACTTCAGTCAGTGTAAGAGAGCAAAACCGTGTCTCTTAAAAAAATAAAAAAGGAATTTTAAGCATTAGTTACTTGTAAAATTAACCTATATGGATTTTAGCAGTGCTAAATGGGTTTTTTGCTATGGTTGCGATTTATAATGCACTTAATAGATTTTTTTAAGTAGTATTTTTTTTATCTACTCTTACCAGGAGAGAATTCCTCCAATATTATTCCACAACAGATGGCTGCACATATGCTGCGTTCTCGAAGCCTACCAGCATTCCCTACTTCTTCACTACTGATGCAATCACAAAAACTGACTGGTAGTTTGGGTTGTAGTATCGACAGGTTACAAAATATTGCAGATACTTACGTTGCCACCCAATCAGAGAAACGAAATTCTTTTGGGAGTTCCAACACACTGAAAAAAGGCAGAGAGGATGCATTCATCAGTAGCTGTGAGTCTGCAAAAACTGTTTGTGAAATGGAAGCTGTCCTCTCAGCCCAAGTCTCCGTCAGTGATGTCCCAAAACGAATGCTGGGATTTCCAGTGGTCAAAGTAGATCAAAAAGAGTTGGGAGCAGAACCCAGATCAGAAGATGACAGTCCCGGGGATGAGTCCTGCCCACGCCGACCTGATTACCTAAAGGGATTGGCCTCCTTCCAGCGAAGCCACAGCACTATTGCAAGCCTTGGGCTAGCTTTTCCTTCACAGAATGGATCTGCTGCTGTTGGCCGTTGGCCAAGTCTTGTTGATGGGAACACTGATGATTGGGAAAACTTTGCCTATTCTCTTGGTTATGAGCCAAATTACAACCGAACTGCAAGTGCTCACAGGTATTTATGTGTTTTTGTGCACTCCTCCCACCTTTATTTTACTATAAAGATTCTCTACCCTTCTGGAAATGTCTTCATTATACCACTTCTTATAATAACAACAAACAGAAAAGTGTACTTCTTTATATACATAATAATAACAAACAGGTATGTTTTTCCTTATTTTAATACTAGATAATATTGAATTCCATATTTAACCAAAATCTAAACCATAAGTAGCATTTAAAGAAAAAAAATCTCGTGGTTCAATTCCTTATGGTTATTAAGGAAAAATTCTTCAGGACAGAGAAATGGTAGGCTTTATCTAAAGCTTTAACTCACAAGAATGATTCTCTCCACTTGGTGCTGTGAAGGTGAGAGTGATTTCTAGATTGGGCCCATACTGGGTAACATCTCACTTGATCTGAGACAAATGATTGCCCCAGAAGGGAAGAGGAACAGGTGTCATGGGGTGGCTAATTATAATCCAGGTCTTGGTGCTGAACACTGGCAATTCTGCTCTGAATAAAGTCAGAAGAGAGCTAAAATGGCCTCAAAGGAATGCCAGCGTTTCCCGGGAGAGGCTCACACCAGACTGCACAGAGTCCTCCACATTTTGACAGACATTGCCTAGATGTTGTATTTCTTGAGCCATTTTCCTTCTGTAACCCCAGGTGGTTCTCTCTCCAAAAACTTAAGGTTCCTCTCTCACCTGAACACAGATGACCTTGCTTGGATGATAAGACATTCCCTTATGTTTTCCCCTACTTCTGCTATTCTAGACCCATAACTTCATATGGAGTTCAGATGCAGCAGTGCTAGAGAGCATTCCCTTTATGAAAAAAATCTCGTTTCACCAGGAACTTCCAGAAGTTTCACCTGGGCTAAACCCAGCAGCATTTGTTAGCATATTTACATGGAGGTTTTATTTTCACCCTTGGTTTTTGAGAGGATATTCTGTAAGACTAGATTCTTCCCCTGTACTAATATTTGCCTCTCTTCTGCGTGACTGAACTGGGTTTTTCTGACATGCCTAGACTCCTATAAAGCTGTTTCTTCCTTGGTGAAAAAAACATTTCCAATAACATCTCAAGTAGCAGCATCCAGTGAAACTTTCTGCAGTGATAAACATGTTTTATTCATGCTGTCTAATACAGTCGGCAGTAGCCACATATGTCCACTGAGCACTTGAAATGTGGCTGATGCAACTGAGGAACTGAATTTTTCGTTTAACTTTAAGTAAACAGCATATGTGACAGTGACTACTGTATTAAACATCAGAGATGTACGATAGAATAGTGTTAGTAAACTATATACCTAAAAAAATCAATGATAAAAAGTGATGGTAAATTTGTTAATCACAGTTAAATTAGGAAACATTTCTTAAACATTATGAACATATGTTTCACCTGTTAAAAAAGACTGCTTATCACAGTTCCTGAGGTAATCATCATGTACTTTTCTCATCATGTTAGTAAGACTTTTTTGGTCTCTGTTTTAGTGTAACTGAAGATTGTTTGGTACCTATATGCTGTGGATTATATGAACTCTTAAGTGGGGTTCTTCTTATCCTGCCTGATATTATGCTTGAAGATGTGATGGACAAGCTTATTCAAGCAGATACACTTTTGGTCCTCGTTAACCACCCATCACCGGCTATACAACAAGGTGTTATTAAAGTAAGGGCAAATACTGGATATGTTATTTTAATTCAGAAAAATAAATATGTAATTCAAGATTTTGAATATATACACTAAAGTAGATCTGAATCTTTCCTTTATATTTTAGAATAATGAACTAATATAGTTTATTGCTTCTTACTCATTTTTTTTTGTTTTTAATTTTTTTATTTTGATAGCTTTGGGGATACAGTGGTTTTGGGTTACATGGTCATATTTTTCCATTATCATGCAGTTTTAAGTCCCTCTATATGTATTGGTTCATATCAATATGTTTTTTAAATCTACCAATAAGTCTCCATATCTGAACTAGTAAATCTGTGTTATAAAAATTGCAGGGAACGCATGGTTCGTTGGAAATTTCTTCAGTGTAGAATCAAATTTTAGACATTTACTTCAGGTCTCAGCTTAGGGGACACCTTTCAAAGAGTCCTTCTCTGATTATCTTGTCAAAATCACTTCCCTCTAACCCTACTCATTATTCTATCATAGCATCCTATTTATGTCTTATAATTATCTTTTTAATCTGCATGCTTGTTTTTTAAATTTCTCACAAGTATAAGCTTCATGAGGGTAGGCATCTTGTGTAATAGGTACTAAGTATATTGTTGAATGAGTAAATGCTTGATATGAATAGTTTCCATTAGAAAATAACCCAATATTAAAATAATCTTGTAAAGATTCTCATTTTCTTTAGTTTGGATGTAGGTATTGTTTAATCACTTGCGGTACAACCTAGTATTGAGCTCCCATTTCATGTGTAAGCCCCTGAGCTAGTTGCAATATAGTATATAAAGAGAAATAATGTAAGCCCCTACATTCAAGAAGTTCATAGTCTAGAAGGGAGAGTCTCATACTTAACTAAGTAAAATGTAAGGAATTCTGTGATAAGTGCTGTAGTGGCAGTATTAATAAAAATTGAGCATAAAGGAAACAGAAGAATTCATGGAAAAAGTATACTTTGTATTGTGCTGTAAACTTAGAAAGTTTTTTAGTAAGGGAGTACATAGATGTGTGTCTGGGGGAAAGGAGTCTATCACTACTGTGAGAGAGTCGTTGAAGGAGAGAGCGAGGTGAAAGTATTAATTTGGTATTACACGTGTTGCATTTAAGATGCTAGGGAAGAGTGGAAATTCAGGCCTGCACTCAGGATAGATAATCTGTCAAGAAGACTAGAAGTAGAAGTCTAGGATAAATATAGATATAGATGTAGATTTGCAGAGAGAGCATAGTTTACAGATTTTTTTTCCCTCAGCATTAGGTACAGATATTCTACTTATGCTCACCTAAGGTTGAGTCTGCTAAGTGTCTATGCTCAGCTAAAAATGCCACTTTCCCTATGAGAGAAGTGTGAAGATCTCCAAGATAGAGTCATCATTAGCATTCCACAGTAGCTAAAGACAAATTCCTTTTCATTTTGCTGTGGTGGTGGCATTTTTTAAAGCTTCCTATGTTCTTCTGTACATATGAACTTAATAATTTACAAATACAATTGTGATACATTGATTTGTATACATTATATTATATTTTAATACATTATCTAAATTGACTTAATTATCTAAATTAACTAAATTTTTTCTTTAGCTGTTAGATGCATATTTTGCTAGAGCGTCTAAGGAACAAAAAGATAAATTTCTGAAGAATCGTGGATTTTCCTTGCTGGCCAACCAGTTGTATCTTCATCAAGGAACTCAAGAATTGTTAGAATGCTTCATTGAAATGTTCTTTGGCCGACGTGTTGACTTTGATGAAGAGTAAGTGCATTCTTCCCTCTGCTATAATTGTGGATCTTTTGTGGTTTATTTTTTTATTTTTTTATTTTTGAGACAGCGTCTTACTCTTGTCACCCAGCCTGGAGTGCAGAGAGACACAGTCATGGCTCAGGTCATTACAGCCTTGAACTCGTAGATTCAAGGGACCCTCCCACCTCAGCCTCTTAAGTAGCTACGATTACAGGCACGCACCACCGCACCTGGCTAATTTTTTTTTACTTTTAGTGGAGATGGGTCTTGCTATGTTTCCCAGGCTGGTCTCAAACTCCTGACCCCAAGCCATCCTCCTGCCTTGGCCTCCCAAAGTGCTGGGATTATAGCTATGGGCCACCACGCCCGACAAGATCTTTTGTCTTAAATGTAAATTTAGTGAACTCATTCTTAACAAAATCTTTTGATCACCGTTCGAAAAAATCTGCTAAAAGTTATTTTCCAGGTAAATCAATGTAGTATTTGCCATATGATATTCTTTCTAATATAACTTCATCCTTCATAGTTAATTCACTAGTTAGAAACTAGAAACAAATAAAGGCTGCATCAGATGAAAGTGATAGCTAAGATCTGGCATATAGTATTAACATGAGAAGATTAACTGAAAAGACAGATGAGGCTGGGCAAGGTAGCTCATGCCTGTAATCTCAGCACTTTGGGGGATGGAGGTGGGTTGATCACCTGAGGTCAGGAGTTCGAGACCAGCCTGACCAACATGATGAAACCCTGTCTCAGGTACTAAAAAAACAAAATTAGCCAGGTGTGGTGGCGCATTCCTGTAATCCCATCTACTTGGGAGGCTGAGGCAGGAGAATCGCTTGAACCCAGGAGGCGGAGGTTACAGTTAGCCAAGATTGCACCATTGCACTCCAGCCTGGGCAACAAGAATGAAACTTTGTCTCAAAAAAAAAGGAAAAGAAAAAAGATGACTTGTGTATTTTCAGTGATAAATTACATAAAGGATCTATATAGGAACTCCTTACTCTTCTCAGAGCCTTCAGATTATCTGGAAGAGAAATAAATCCCTCGCCTGGAATTCCTGGATGCACTGATTGCTGAGTTTTGACCCCAGTAGAATGCTGATGGATTAGCAAATAAGTGTAAAAATAAAAGAATATTTTTCTCCCACACCAAAAGTTTGGCAGAAATTAAACTGTAATTTCTGCTTATGATAGAATAGAGAGAAATTTGTATCTCCTTATTGTGGTAGACAGATTCAGACCTTAATTTACTAAATTATTACAGTAATTTCAATGCTACCTTTCATTTACATACAACTTTTGGTTTTCACAAAGCAATTCTGCATTGCCTTATTTGATTCTCACAGTAGCCTTGAGAAGAAAAGATGGAATATATTACCACATATTTTTGGCAGATAAGGAAAATGAGGCACAAAATACTTGGTTAATTTCATTCCATTGCAAAAGCAAATTGCATTGGGATAAGAACTCAAGAATCATTCCCTTTTTGCTAGACCTTTTTACTAACTGTCTCTCAAATCCTAGAAAAATAATAATAATTTTCCTGTGCACTTGCAGCCCCCAAACATAGAGTTTCTTCAGATATAAGGGGCTCATGGATGAATTAAATCAGTTAAAACCATGAAATTGCATGCATATTTCATTTAAATGTTTGTGTATGTATCTTGGGATGGACTTCTAGCCACAGCTTTTACCCTATTATTGGAGGGACTCTAAATCTTAAAAACAGGTTAAGAATTCTTACTCCCCAAATTTTTTTTATGACTTCAAAATCAAGTTAACAAAATGACCCATGGTTGCTGCCATATTTTCTTACTTTGTGACTAATTGTTTCTAATGTGCTCTTAACTGTGTGTTATTTATTCTAGATTTGATCTGGAAGATGTGAAAAACATGGGACTTTTTCAGAAGTGGTCTGTCATTCCTATTCTGGGACTAATAGAGACCTCTCTATATGACAACATACTGTTGCATAATGCTCTTTTACTTCTTCTCCAAATTTTAAATTCTTGTTCTAAGGTAGCAGATATGTTGCTGGATAATGGTCTACTCTACGTGTTATGTAATACAGTAGCAGCCCTGAATGGAATAGAAAAGAAGTAAGTTTAAAATTATTATTTAAAATTACGTCTGATAAATACTTTAGAACAGGAAAACTTTAGTATTAGTTTACTTTAATATACGAGTTTACCTGTGTAAGAAGCCTTCCTATGTACCCCTGAACCTAAAATAGAAGGAAAAAAAAAAACAGAAAGAAAGAAAATTGTATTTACTGAATGTCCCTGTATGCTACTTTATTAACTGGCTCAAGTTAGTTTCTAACCCTTGCTTGATTTGGAAAACCCAGATGGAGAGAAGTATTATAGGCCTAATATCAAGGTTAAGATTGAAGGGCAGAAATAACTAATTCATATTTATTGGATATTTATAAATGATTAATATAAATTCAAATCTATTACCTCTTTTAGTCCTAAAAATAGCTATAATTTATATAAGCAAGATTCAGAGAGGTTTAATGGTCAAATTCATCTTCTCTGAAAACCCTTCACAGAATGTTCCTGTTCGTACCCACACAATCTTCATCCTTAGTATGGACTAGAAACCTGCCTATGTGTTCTTATAGTATCTTGTATTAATCTCTAGTGTTATACTTAAAACCACTTACAATTTATAGTGATCTGTTTACTTGTCCAGTCCTCTGAAAAACTATATATTTTTGACAGGTGTCAAAGTATATCTTCTTCTTTTTATTTCTAGCATACACACTACATATTACCTGCCATAGAGTAAGCATGAGTAAATATGGAATGATTGCATGAATGAGTGCAAGCTGGTGCAATAGGAATTTAAACCATTTAAATCAATTAGCTGTGTCTTAAATTATTTGTTTTCTTATAAATGTTCTGTTTTGTTCTTTTGTTGCTATCTTTAGCATTCCTGTGAGTGAATATAAATTGCTTGCTTGTGATATACAGCAACTTTTCATAGCAGTTACAATTCATGCCTGCAGTTCCTCGGGCTCACAATATTTTAGGGTTATTGAAGACCTTATTGTAATGCTTGGATATCTTCACAATAGCAGAAACAAGAGGACACAAAGTAAGATTTAATTTTTATGGACTTGGGGAGGGACTTGTATAATAGACAAACATGTTATTGGAGCCTAATCTCTTTCTTCTTAGAAACTGTTTTACTAAAAGCTTAACATTAATTTTGTGATAATATATCTATCAGTTTTGAAAAAGAAGCCTGAAAAGGGTTGAAAAAGTGGCAAAAATAGAAAAAGTGATTCCATGTAGTTAGTAGTTGGCAATACATAATTGAAAGATGTCACTGGTTTTTCTTACCAAGTAGAATTTAAAAGCATATGCTGCGTAGTAATGCCCTTTAGTTTTCTTTAATGGTAATTATTAAAGTGAATATGAAACAGAAAAAATGTGATAATTGCTGGTTAAACTGTAGAAAAAGAAAGCCTCTTCTTTGAAACAGTTTTTAAAATGAAATAAATTTGTGAGCAAGCTAATAATTTTTCATTGAAGGTTTTTAGTGACCATTTGTAAATTTGCTTTAAAATTACCTTTAACAAGAATTATAACATGTCTACTACTGTCACCCCCATGTTGATCAAAATTTTAAAATTTATATCTAAAAAAACATTATTGGCATGATACATAAAATCAGTTCAATTAAAAAATTAATAACCACATAGCTTGAAAACATTCTAGTATCTTCTGTTTTTAGATATGGCTGTTGCACTACAGCTTAGAGTTCTCCAGGCTGCTATGGAATTTATAAGGACCACTGCAAATCATGACTCTGAAAACCTCACAGATTCACTCCAGTCACCTTCTGCTCCCCATCATGCCATAGTTCAAAAGCGGAAAAGCATTGCCGGCGAGTATTGAAATAATATTTTATTAACCATAAATTGAGGCTAGCTTGACTTTCCTATGCCATTCACATTTCTAAAATATTTCTTGTTTTGCATAAAATTTAAGAAAGATTTTTTTCCTGGGGTAAACTGTTCTGCTGCTTATTTTTAGTGCTTTTCTCATTCTCATTTTCTTGAGCGCCTGCCTACCATGTACTGAGCATTGTGCTAAATATTGGAGATACAATGATTTAAAAAACAGACACAGAGATTGTAAAATAGTAGGGAAACATAGAGGGTAGGAATAGAGATTATAATAGGGCAACCTGATCTACATCAGAAATTAGGGAAGTCTCTGAGAAAGTGAGATTTCAGTATAGATGTAAAGGATGAGAAAGGACTTAGCAAGGTAGAGAGTCAGAGAAAGAGTATTACAGGCAGAATGGATGGCTTATATGGAGCTTCCAAGGCAGGGAAAAGCTGAGCTTGTTCAGAGAACTAAAAGCCTTTAGCTAGAATGTGTCACTTGATGAGAGTGGGACACCAGAAGAAGCTATACAGTATGGTGTGGGCCAGAGTCCATTTTTAATCAAATGGGTCTTGTTAAGGAGTTTAGATTTTATCCTAATGGGAAGTCATCAGAGGTTTTAAGTAGGTGGCATGCTATAAACAGCTTTCTATTTTGTAAAGATCACTGTGTCTTCTGTGTAGAGAGTGGGTTAGAGGAGAGGAAGAGAGGTAGTGAGGAGTCCAGGGAAGAGGCTATTACAGTAGTCAGGGAAGATGATGGTGGCTTGCACATGGTTAAAATGTGCATGGTATTGGGGCTTGCTATAAATTAGTACATGTCATCAAATAATAAGCATTAATATGGTTAGGCTTCCTTATTTTTTTCCGCAAAATCTGCTATGATCTTTATATGAATACAACCCAGAAAGATAACATGAATACCACATATGCAGGATATACACACACATGTATGTATACATAGTGGATAAATATGCATGTACACATGCTCACATGCACACTGTCTCCAAACAGAGTATTTAGTAAATTGTTTGAAGTTTAAGCACTCTTACTGTCTTAAATGCACTTAAGTTCACATCTTTCTTTCACTTGTGTTAAGCTACTTCTGTGTTTAATGCTATGCAAAAATTTTAAACCGTGTGAAAAACTCACTTGTAAAGAAAAGCTACCAAGTACACATTATTTTGCAGTAGTATGTTTAAATTATGCTAAATAAAACTTATGTAAGTAAAACATCTATGTAACTACACTTACTGCCCCTCTACATTCTTCCTTATTTAGTATCTGAATGCAGTCTCTCCTCCTGAGCTGCCCTCCCGGCTGTACATCTCTTTTGTCCTGAATAGAAATAGATTATTTACCAATTCTGGCATTAATGCTCAACTTCCTGCATGCCAAAAGATGATTGTTGGACACCTTTCCTTTGCAAGACTCCTTGTATTGTCAGTGACTGCTTAGATGGAATTCACCCTCTGTTGATAACAGAAAGTACACCTTTACTACCCCTGCGTTTCTTTTGTATTGATACTTCTCATTCTCATATCTGTTCCTCCCCTGCTTAGATCCCTGGTTTTAGTTAATGATCACTTTGGTCGATGATTTTTCTAGCAGTCTTTAATCTCTTTCGATATTAGCATTTTTGTCACCTTGAGCCTTAGAGCCCTTCATAGCTTCAAGTTTGTTATTATTTGTTTTTGGTTTGAGTCATTTTAAAACAGATAATGGACTTTTAATCTTTGTCACTAGACTGCTCTCCTTTTTTCTGACTCTAAGTAAATGTGATTGCTGTAAGCTATAGGAGACTTATAGAATCCTAAAAATTTTTGGCTTAATAAAAGACCTTAAAAGTCATCCAGTCCAGCTTCCTCTTAAGACCCACTGCATCCTAGAATTAGGGACTGCTGGCATGTGCACCCCTGTACTCATCCCTCTGTGCCCTGTGCCACGTGTACTCATTCCAAGTCTATCATATCTCCTAGGACCCATCTCTCTCTCTCTGAAGTCTGTCTCAAGAATCCTTCCTGTTTTAAATACTACCCTTATTTAAATTCTATCTTTGTGAATCTAATTTGCAAAATGCCGCTTTGTATGTGTTCAGTTGTTGCTTTATAATTGCTTCTAAGTTGGTTTTTTACACATATACTTGGGGAAGATTGTGCTTTTAATTTTTTTACTATTAGTTAAAAGTATCATCAAAAGTATATTGGCTTTATATGCTACGGGTTCAAAAACTGCAGAATACTGAGGCTCTTCTGTTTCTGAGCAGTGTGGTTACAAAAACTCATTCAAGTCCATTTGTCTGTGATACTAAAGTGACATAGAGGGATTTCTATTTCTGTCATGTCTATCAATTAAGTAATGAATTGTTCCTTCGAAGACTTAAGCAGTTCTCTTTACTAATAAATATTTAGGTGTAGTGGGGGGATTCCTTAAATAGACTCATTTAGCATTTGTTGAAAACTGCTGAGATGAGTGACAACTCCAACCCCACTGCCACTACCCTCCACCTTCAGCAGGACTTGTGGGGACTGCCAGCAGCTTCAGCTTCCATTATGGCCACACACTAGACTCTAATAATAGACAAATATTCTCAAATCTTGAACCCCAGGATATCCATGACTTGGGACCAAAGTTTCTTCGGCAATACTCTCGTCACATCTAGATCTTAAGTTCTTGCATGGCTAGAGTAGTTAGATACTATTTTATTGTCAGATTAATCTTCTTACAACCTCACTCAAGTTTACCATTCTAATGCTCAGCAGCTCCGAGTTGCCTGCTGCTCAATGAACAAAGCTCTGATTCATTAGCCTCTATATCTGTTTTTGGTCTAGATATCTATATTGATATATATCTTTATATGTAATTTTACCTAAATGTTATCATGTTCTACCTACTGTTTGTAAATTGATTTCTATTTTTAGTCATTATATTGTAGATTTTTTCCATATTAAGAAACATAAATATACTTTTTTTAATGATTACAAAATAATCTATTATTTTGATATGTATAATCTTCTGTAACTTTTATAGATAAAGGTTTTTTTTGCTTGTTGGTTTTCGCTATTATAAATAAGGTAGCAATATACACTTTTAAATGTATTTTTTTACTTGTCTGCTTATTAATATGAAAAATTTTACACATCACCCTTAATATATGAAGGTAGAAGTACTCAGCATTAGGATATTATTTAGAATGCTGGACATATATTTCAATTGTCATACACACACACACACACACACACACACACACAGTTATATTAGTAATTCACATACATATGAATTTTCTTTATATTTCAACCAACAATAATACTAACCATTGAAAGTATTCTATTCTGAGGATGAGACAGGCATTACATTTTACATCCATTTTTTTTAATCCACAAAATTACTCTTTATTCATTTATTCTGCTATCAAATGTCAAATATTTTTTGAGTACCAAGCATGTACCAGTTACTGTTTTACCTGTCTTCAGAGAACTTGTACTGGAAGAAGTGATCAATAAGTATATAAACAAATATATTTAATACAATGTCAGATAGTAACAAATATTTACCTGTGAAGTAAGCTTTGCTTTTTTTCTAATCCACATCTTATGTGTGAGAAAACTGAGGTTTAGAAAGAAGTGTGCTTAAGGCCACACCAGCTCTATGTGGCTTCATAGCAGGAGTGCCGAAATACCCTCCCACTTTTTCAAGTATTAATACACATAGTACTAAGGAAGACTTACCTAATGTTTCCTTATTCATTGCATTGTCATGCCTCTGAATTACAATCATCAGCTGCACATACAGCATGAAAGCTATCAGATGTAGACATTAGGAAGAATCTGCTTAAACTAAGTATATTGTTTGACAGTATTACTCTTGAATATGTACAGGATACAAATATTTGTATTTTCTTCTTTTTTGCCTCAAAACTGAGTATCTACCAAAATATATTAACTGATTACGAATACTAATTACCCAAAATACTGAGCGATCTAAAATAGTATTAAAATATTTAAATATCTTACAGGATAAGTCATTAAAACCTGTTAAAATTTAGTCATATTTAATTAATTTGTATAGAGGTTATTTATAGAAATTGATATATGTTTTCATAATTTAAAACAAAGGTTCAATTCCAATGAAGGGTTCCATTATTCCTCACCTACCAAGACGTCATTTTGGTTCCTATGGTCAACTTCCGATGCCCTTCTCCTTCAGTCCATTAAATCAAGACTCATCCCCCCAGTTTTCTCCTGGATATGCTACCTGTATTGTACCTCCCGGAGCAGGTGCAGTAATGGTGCAGGAATGCCACTCCTCTCTGTTCAGTCTCAGGAAACATTTCTCAGGAAATGCTTTTCAAGCATTGAATTCCAAATGATGCATATGTTCTAAATCATTTTAATAACAAATCACTGGAATTATATTCTGATCTCTTCACTTTCATTGACTGATTTCTACTTGTCACTATATCCAATTTTTAAAACTACTTTATGAAATTTAATAACAGTAATTATCCAGAAACAGTAATATTCTTACTAAAAAAAAAAATGATGTGCATTAAAACTGTTGATTTTGGAATACAAAGAAGTGAAACAGTATTTGAAACTATTTTATCAAAACATTTTGAACTACTTATGCCCATTTAATCCTTTTTAACTCAAACTTTGCCAAATGACATCTGTTTTACTAAGCTGTGTCACTAGCTTCAACATTCTTATTTAGGACTTTGAAACCGAAAGTACTGTTGCACTTCTTCAAAGAGGGAGAAATGTCACTTTCTGTTAATCACTCTTTCCTTTGTATAAATTGACTTTGTAGTAAATAAGATTGTTTTCATGTTCTGGTAATCAAAAAGTTTCGTCAAAAATAGTTTCCTTGATCCTTATTAACACTGGCATTTGATGTTTTAATTTATATACTTTTGAAGGTCCTCGAAAATTTCCGCTTGCTCGAACTGAATCACTTCTGATGAAAATGCGTTCAGTGGCAAATGATGAACTTCATGTGATGATGCAACGGAGAATGAGCCAAGAGAACCCTAGCCAAGCAACTGAAACAGAACTTGCACAGAGACTACAGAGGCTCACCATTTTAGCAGTCAACAGGATTATTTATCAAGGTAAGACTATAGGATTCATTTGTTTTTCCTCAGATTTTAAAATGAAAGAGAATCTAAGAAGAAACTGGTTAGTTTTCAGATATTTAAGGAGCATTATTTTTTAGTTCTTAACATCCATATTATTAAGAGTTTTTTTATTTGGAATTGATAGTCTTGAATAAAAAGTCCACTTTTTAATGCGTTCAATGCTAGCCCAGATTGACCATTTTAAAACCATATGGCACTTCCAGTATGATCTTTTGAGATCATTGTAGATTCACATGCACTTAGGAAATAATACAGAGAGACCCTGTATACCCTTTACCCAGCTTCCCCCAGTGAATCTTGCAGAACTGTAGTATAATATCCCTACCAGGTGAGTGACATCGATACAGTCAGCAGCATTTCCAGCACCAGGAGGATCCTTCACATTGCCCTTTTCTTAGCCACACCCACTTTCCTCTCATCCCCCCAGCCCCTCCTTAGCCCTGTAACCTCTCACCTGTCCTCCATTTGTATATTTTTGTCTCATCAAGAATGTTACATAAGTGGAATCATACAGTATGTAGCCTTTTGGAATGAGTTCTTTCACTCAATATAATATTCTGGAGAGTCATTCTGGTTGTTGCATGTATCAATAGTTTGTTCCTTTTTTTTTTTTTTTGCTGAGTGATATTTGTGGTATGGATGTGCCACAGTTTGTTTAACCTCTCACCTCTTGAAAGGCTTCTGGGTTGTTTCCAGTTGTTGGCGGTTAAAAATAAAGCCTCTGTCTGTAAGCATTTATGTGTAGGTTTTGTGTGAACATAAGTCTATTTTTCTGGGATAAGTGCCCAGGAGAGCAATTACTGCGTCATGGTAATTGCATATTTAGGTTTTGTTTTGTTTTGTTTTGTTTTGTTTTTTGAGTCAGAGTTTTGCTTTTGTTGCCCAGGCTGGAGTGCAATGGCACAATGTTGGCTCATCGCAACCTCTGCCTCCTGGGTTCAAGTGATTCTCCTGCCTCAGCCTCCCAAGTAGTTGGGATTACAGGCATGCGCCACCACACCTGGCTAATTTTGTATTTTTAGTAGAGACAGAGTTTCTCCTTCTTGGTCAGGCTGGTCTTGAACTCCGTACCTCAGGTGATCCTCTAACTTCGGCCTTCGAAAGTGCTGGGATTACAGGCATGAACCACCGTGCCTGGCCTACATATTTAGTTTTTTAAGAAACTGCCAAACTTTTCCAGAATGGCTGTACAGTTTTACATTCCCATCAGCAATATATGAGAGGTCCCAGTTTCTTCACATCCTTACCTACTATTTGTTGTTGTCAATATTTTTTAGCCATTCTGACAGATGTGTAGTGATATCTTATTGTGGTTTTAATTTGCATTTCCATATTTGCTAATGAATATATATGTACATACTTAAATTGTGATACTTAGAGCAATCACTTAAAAAAGCTATTCAAAGAAATATACTCCAAACACTATAAATAATATTCTCACCACACACACAAAAATGGTAACTATGTGAGGTGATAGATATGTTAACTAGCTTGATTATGGTGATTATTTGACAATGTATTTGTATATCAAAACACCTTAATTATATACAATTTCTGTTTGTCAATTATATGCCAACAAAGCTGAAAATTGTTTTTTTGAAAAACACTATAGATAAGACAATATGTAAGGTAAAAAAGTTCAGGTAACCCCAGGAAGAAAGGACAAAGAAAACAGTAATTGTTAATCACTAGGAAAGCATGATAAACTCAAGGAATTTTTTTTTTTTAGCTTTTTTACTTTTCTTTTTTTTCTGTTTTTGAGATGGGTTCTCTGTCACCGAGGCTGGATTGCAGTGGTGTGATCTCAGCTCACTGCAACCTCTACCTCCTGGGCTCAAGCAGTCCTCCCATCTCAGCCTCCTGAGTAACTGGGACTACAGGTATACACCTCATGCCTGGCTAATTTTTGTATTTTTTTGTAGAGTTGGGGTTCCACCACATTGCCCAGGCTGACCTCCAACTCCGAGACTCAGATGATGTGTCTACCTTCACCTCCCACAGTGCTGGGATTACAGGTGTGAGCCACTATGCCCACCTTTTTTTTCCTTTGACTTTTCTAATGTACATTCTGTGCAATAGACTCCCAGATTAAACTCCGAAATTGAGCCATGATTATCACATATACAGCATGTAAATGGATAGCACATGCAGAGAAACAGGTCTTTAGATCCACTCATGTAAATACGACATGGTCTTTATGTTTGATTTGTGTAACAAGCTCATGGTTTGAACCATTTTGCAGTTTAACTTACCTTCATTAGTCAATTAAATATTAATTTAAAATTGCATGACATGCATTTTTAAATTTCTACATTATTTTATGTGAATTCACTTTCTACTACATTGTATCTACTACATCTAATACACCTGATACACATTTAAATTGTGATAACTGAGTTAGTAATTAAATACAATATTTTTACCAGCATTATTACAATTTATAATGGGTAGATAGCAGCAATATGACTAATTTTGTGTTCTTTTTTTCAATTCAAAGAGTTTAATTCAGACATTATTGACATCTTGAGAACTCCAGAAAATGTAACTCAAAGCAAGACCTCAGTTTTCCAGACTGAAATTTCTGAGGAAAATATTCATCATGAACAGTCTTCTGTTTTCAATCCATTTCAGAAAGAAATTTTTACATATCTGGTAGAAGGATTCAAAGTATCTATTGTAAGTAAATTAATTATATGGGAAATGTTCTTTCACACAAAGGGAATAGAGGTTTTTTGTTGACTGTATTGTATGTTTTCAAAATTGTATTTCTTTGTGCTCTTATAGAGAGCTTTTTAAAACTCAGACAACTTGAATTTTAATTATAGAGTAATATATATTGCTAATTCACCCTTTCCAAAATGACTCATCTCATGCAGCATTGCTTTTTAAGCCTGTAACCCTAAAGGCTATTTTCTAGTGTTGTAGTTTAGTAAGATCAGCATCAGAAAAGAGTAGATCATCATCATTGATGACTGCTATAAGAGTTTACATTAATTGTTTTTAAAGGACTATATTTATGGCTACTTGTTCTCAAGTTTCTAAATTATTTTGAATTTTAGATCTTGGCCTAAGTATATCTAACACCTTCAAAATTATATAGAGAATACTGATTAGTGTCAGGGTTCATTTATCATCATCTCACTTGGGTTGCTGTGGGTCACTTACAGTTGACACAACGGAACAAATCGGTCAGTTTACTCCGTAGATAGCAAAGGCCAATCTAATTGTAGCAGATCTCATAAATCATGACATGCCAGTCTCTAAATCTAAACTAGATTTTGTTGGTTAGTTCTGAACAGCAAAACCAAGTGCAGATTCACTTAGAACTCAGTCACTCACACAGGACCCTTAGGACTAGATGTAATTAGAGAGGAGCAGTTTCCAAAACTCAGAATGAATTCTGAATGTCCTGCTTCCAGTTTTAAACCAGATAGATACAGGTGATTTGATCAGCATTTGGCTAGGCTTAGTGGGACCATAGTTAAAACAATTGGTTAATTGTTAGGGAATACTCTATGGTAAACCCATAAAGTAGTTTCCCCTTATCTTCGGGGAATACATTTCAGGACCCCTGGTGAATGCCTGAAACCACAGATGCTACTGAAACCTATATATAATATGTTTTTTCATATACATACGTACCTATGATATAGTCTAATTTATGAATTAGGCATAGTAAGAGATTAACTATAATAAAACAACAATTATAACAATATACTTTACTAAAAGTTATGTGAATGTAGTCTCTCTCTTTTTACAATGAGTAGATATCTTATTGTATAGTATTTAACTATTTTCGGACCATGATTGACTGTGGAAAGCAAAACTGCAGGTAAGGGATATTGCTATCTGCAGTGCTTAATTTGTGACTATTGTACTCAGTAGTATAGCACAATTCAAGTCTTTATTATGAATCTTTTCTCTTTTTATTGCAAAATCAGTGTAAGCTTATTTATCATTGTTCTTTGATAGCTTTTTTTTAAATTTATAATTTGTGAGCCCTTGGTAATTGTTTAATGGCTTAAGACATAAAATTTACCATTTTGACCATTTCGAAGGATACAATTCAGTGGCATTAATTATATTCATATTGCTGTGCAGCCATTGCCACCATCATCCATCTCTTGGAACTTTTCCCCCCGCCCCGGAGATGGAGTCTCATTCTGTCTCCCAGGCTGGAGAGCAGTAGCCCAATCTCGGCTCACTGCAACCTCCACCTCCAGGTTGGAGGGATTCTTCTACCTCAGCCTCCTGAGTAGCTGGGATTACAGGTGCACACTACCACACCCAGCTAAGTTTTGTATTTTTAGTAGAGACGGGGTTTCTGTATGTTGGTCAGGCCAGTCTCATACTCCTGACCTCAGGTGATCCATCTGCCTCGGCCTCCCAAAGTGCTGGGATTATAGGCGTGAACCACCGCGCCCAGCCAGAACTTTTAAATTATCCCAAAACGAAACTCTGGACCCAGTAAATAATAACTTTTACCACCCTCTCCCCCATTACCCTGTAATCACTATTCAACTTTCTGTCTCTGTGAGTTTGACTGTTCAGGTACCTATTGTAAATAGAAGCATACAATATTTGTCCTTTCGTGTATGGCTTTTTTAAAAATTATTATTGTACTTTAGATTCTGGGATATATGTGCAGATCATGCAAGATTGTTGCATAGGTACATTCATGGCAAGGTAGTTTGCTGCCTCCATCCTTCCATCACCTATACCTGACATTTCTCCCCACGATATCCCTCCCCCCACTCACTCCTTGCTGTCCCTCCCCTAGCCACCCCCCAAGGACCCCACTGTGTGATGCTCCCCTCTCTGTATCCGCATGTTCTCATTGTTCAACACCTACCTACGAGTAAGAACATGCGGTATGTGATTTTCTGTTCTTGTGTCAGTTTGCTGAGAATGATGGTTTCCGGGTTCATCCATGTCCCTATAAAGTATACAAACTCATTGTTTTTTATGGCTGCATAGTATTCCATGGTGTATATGTGCCACGTTTTCTTTGTCCAGTCTATCATTGATAGGCATTTGGGTTGGTTCCAGGTCTTTGCTATTGTAAACAGTGCCGCAGTGAACATACGTGTGCCTGTGTCTTTATAATAGAACGATTTATAGTCCTTTGGGTATATACCTAGTAATGGGATTGCTGGGTCAAATAGAATTTCTATTTCTAGGTCCTTGAGGAATTGCCACACTGTCTTCCACAATGGTTAAACTAACTTACACTCCCACCAACAGCATAAAAGTGTTCCTATTTTTCCACATCCTCTCCAGCATCTGTTGTCTCCAGATTTTTTAATGATTGCCATTCTAACTGACATGAGATGGTATCTCAATGTGGTTTTGATTTGCATTTCTCTAATGACCAGTGATGATGAGCATTTTTTCATATGTTTGTT
>CAUYLG010072257.1:0-63733 GCA_963573385.1 Cacajao melanocephalus | reverse complement strand
AGTGGTGCAATCTTAGCTCACTGCAATGTCCACCTCCCAGGTTCAAGTGATTCTCCTGCCTCAGCCTCCTGAGTAGCTGGGATTACAGGTGTGTGCCACCATGCCTGGCTAATTTTTGTATTTTTAGTAGAAATGGGGTTTCACCATGTTGGTCAGCCTGGTCTCAAACCCCTGACCTCAGGTGATCCTCCAGCCTCGGCCTCCCAAAGTGCCGGGATTACAGGTGTGGGCCACCATGCCTGGCCTGTCCCGTCTCTTAGTCTTCATTAAATTGGAATAGTTTCTCAGCCTTTCTGTCTTGTTCATGTTATTGACATTTGTTAAAAGATCAGGCCAGTTGTTTTGTAGGTCTCTCAGTTCAGGTGTGTCTAATTGTTCTCTTATGACTAGATTAGGGTTATGCAATCTGGCAGGAATGCTACAAAACTCTCGGGGTGTTCTTCCCAGCGCATCTCATCAGGAGGCCCGTGATGTCACTGTGTCCCGTTATTGCTGAAGTTAATGTTGATTGATTGATGCAGTGGTATCTGCCGGATTTCTTTATGTCACTGTTTTAGAAAGTAAATTTATTTAGTAATATTTCCATAAATTCCAGAATTATTACTATTATTATTAACAACAAAGACATTATTTTTCATATTCTTATAGTTTTAAAACATCTACATATTATTTAATTTTTGGAATAATGGAATTTTTAATTTCGTTGATATCAATTTTCTTCTAAATGTTTTCTCTCCAAAACCACTTTTGAAACAGTATTTTTTCCTTTTTTTGAGATGGAGTCTTGCTCTGTCACCAGGCTGGAGTGCAGTGGCAAGATCTCGGCTGACCACAACCTCCACCTCCTGGATTCAAGCGATTCTCCTGACTCAGCCTTCTGAGTAGTTGGAACGACAGGCATGCACCACCACACCTGGCTAATTTTTGTATTTTTAGTAGAGACAAGGTTTCACCATGTTGACCAGGCTGGTCCCGAACTCCTGACCTCCCCACCTGCCTCGGCCTCCCAAAATGCTGGGATTATAGGTGTGAGCCATCACGCCCAACCATTTTTGGCTATTTTTAAAAAGCATCAGGAGTGAATATTGCTCTTTGTAGGGCTTCTTTCCTCAAATCCTCTTCCCTACAGTGGGATTGCTGGGTGAAAGGCCATGAACATTTTGATGGCCTTTGATTGTATTGCTGTTTTTGGGAATGTGGGCAAGGGGAGTCCCGAGAGGTAGGACGTGGGCAAATTACCACCAACACCAAAGATACAAGAGGCATGCCTTTCCACCTTCCTTCAGGTCCAGCTCCAAACCCCCGTCTGCAAAAATCCTTCCCCAATCCCCCTGCCCCATACAATTCATTCCTCCCTTGCCTTCACCCTATTATACCAATGGTAGTAACAACACCTCATCTAGTCTGCAAACATATCTCTACAATCTCATGTAATCTGCAGGAGTATCTTTGTCTCTCATTTTACAGATGAGGACACTGAGACTCAGAGTCATTGCCTTGCTCAAGGACACTCAGTCAGCAAGAGGCAATGCCAGCTCTTCAAATAAAGAGTGCTTTCCACGGCAGAGCTATAAAACAGTGGCTCAAATCCACAGTGAATGTTCTGTCTTTGTCTGAAGAGGTTGCTGCACCCAGAGTTGGAGATACTTGCATTTGAGATAACCTGACGTCTCCTGTCCAGGCAGCCTCTTCAGCTTTCGAAAAACTCTATCAGGGCAGGGGACTAGCTGTCTTCCAGAACAGTCATTCTCAGTGAGTAGACTGAAAGGTAGGGAGACAGGAAGGAGGGAGCGGGAAATCGTGTATCAGAATGACTTTTTGAAAATTCTGATAAGCCTGAGCCGGTGCCAGAGTCTAAGGAGAGGTGGGGAGGGAAATGTAAATTGAAATTTGAAAGAGAATCTGATAAGCACCCTAGATGGAGAATCTTTGATGGAAGCTGAAGATCTGCTAGAGGTCAGGACTGGGCTTTCTGTCTGTTTCCTGGTTACAGCCCATTTAATCCTGATTACAAACTAGCCATTCCTTATCCAGGAACAAAGCTGAGGCTAAACAAAATGTAAACCCAGACAATGCAAACAGATAAAAGAAGGGCCTTTCCACCCTCTCTTCATTCTAATGGTGGGAAGAAACTTGCATAGCACCTTGTTACATATCCGACTAATGGCTGAAGGGCCAAGTCGGAAAAGATCTGGTGTAGAAAATATGCCAACAAATTTGGAAATCATCAGATGCTGTGACATAAACAGTTTGTTCAAAGATGCACCTGGAGTAACCTCTGTATTTACCTAGTGAGGGACTTCCGGGAAATTCTTCTTCTTTTCTTCATCTGTTGCCTGGGATGCCGATGTGGTAACTGGAACTCCAGCAGCCAACTTGAACCATGAGGCACACTTGGGGAAGGTGCTGCAGTGATCTGCAGGTGTCCCCATGGACAACACAGAGCTGTCCTCACTATCCAAGCTCCTGACCACATGAAGTTGTCCTCACTGCCCGAGCTGCTGACCTCTAGACTCTTATTCCCTAAGAGAGGGATTATAGTAGACGACCAAGCTTAATACCTTCATAGGACAAATCACAGAAAGGGAGTCCCTTCTACAGAGTATAGGAAAAAATGCAGCCAGGTGCCATGGCTCTTGCTTGTAATCCCAGCACTTTGGGATGCTGAGGCAGGAAGATCATTGAAGCCAGGAGTTCAAGACCAGCCTGGGAAACAAAACGAGACCTCATCTCTACAAAAAATAAAAATAAAAATAAATCAGCCAGGCACAGCGGCATGGGCCTATAACCCCAGGGACTCAGGAGGCTGAGGTGGGAGGATGCCGAGCCCAGGCATCCAGGGCTTCAGTGAGCCATGATCATGCACTGCACTCCAGCCTGGGAAACAAGTCAGACCCTGCTCTACAAAAAAATAAAACAGTTATTTTTCAGAGACAGTGGCATGTGCCTGTAGTCCCAGTCACTTAGGAGGCTGAGGCAGGAGGATGCTCAAGTCCAGGAGTTTGAGGCTGCAGTGAGCTGTGATCACACCACTGCACTTTAGCCTTGGCAACAGAGCAAGACCCCATTTCTAAAAATAATAATAATAAGGCAAAACCAAAAACAATCAGCCTCTCTTAGCTGATGGCACAAGCCTCCCTTGCAGGGCACATGCTGATTCTCCACTTTTCCAAAGCTTTAGGGTTGACAGAAAATAAATATAGTAACTATATTTTATGATCTATAAGAAAAGCTGAGTGCTATGGGGAAAATAGAGAGCTGTAGGGGGTTGGGAATGTGGGGGTAGGCAGGAAATGTGAAATTTTAAATAAAGTGATCAGAGAAGACCTCTGAGAAGGTGGCAACCAAGCAAAGTCTAAAAGGAAGTGAAGGAATGAGCCATGAAGCTACTCAGGGGAAGAGCGTTCCGGGAGGAGGGAAGTCAGTGCAAAGGCCCTGGGGCAGGAGCAGGCCTAGCATGTCGGGGGTGGGCAGGGAGGTCAGAGGCAGAGTCAGAGGAGAGTAGTAGGTGAGGTCAGTGTGTGTGTGCATGTATGTGATGTGTGTATGTGATGTGCATGTGCATGCAAGTGATATGTTCATGTGTGGTGCATATGTGTACACGTGTCTGGTGTGTGTATGTGTGTGCTCTGTGTACATGTTAGGGTGCATGTATGTGGTATATATGTGTGCTGCATGTATGCGTATATGGTGTGTCTATAGTGTGGTGTGTGTGTGCATGTGGGTGCGTCTAGGTGTGGTATGTATGTGTGTACGGTATATGTATGTGAGTGTAAGTGGTATGTGTATATGTATGTATATGATGTGCGTGTGTGTGGTATAGGTATGTAAATATGTATATGTACATGTAAATGGTGTATGAATGTGTGTGTTATGTGTGTGTGCATGTGTGGTATGTGCTTGTGGTGTGCACGGTTTGTGTGTGTGTTTACTTGGTGTTTGGGGAGTAAGAGAGGAGTGGCTATTGGAAGGGCATATTCCCGTCATCACCTGGTCTGAACTCTCCCATTTCCAAGCCTCATCCCATCCTGCTCCTCCCTCTTAAGAAAGAATCTGGGCTGGGCGAGATGACTCATGCCTGTCTGTAATCCCAGCACTTTGGGAGGCCAAGGTCAGTGGATCACCTGAGGTCAGGCTTCAACACCAACCTGGCCAACATGGTGAAACCCTGTCTCTACTTAAAAATACAAAAATTAGCCAGGCATGGTGGCAGGAGCCTGTAATCCTAGCTACTCAGGAGGCTGAGGCAGGGAGAATTGCTTGAACCCAGGAGGTGGAGGTTGCAGTGAGCCGAGATCGCACCACTATACTCCAGCCTGGGTGACAGAGCAAGACTCTGTCTCCAAAAAAAAAAAAAAAAGAAAGACTCTGATATCAGTTCCTGTTCGCTATCATTCTGTCTGATTCTCTCAGGTCTGTGCCATGACTCATCCTAGGCTGGTCAGTGCTCCTGGCCCATGCAGAAAAGCCAGAAGTGGGACTACAAACCGATCAGGGCGTTAGGGGCCTTGGTTTAAGGAAGAGTTTAAAGTTCCATTGGATCATTCAGGCAACCTCTCTGATTTGAAATAAAAGCAGAGGAAATGAAGGATTTCTAATTCAAAATTAAAGGTTCTGGCTTTAAAAGAACCAAATGGGAGAGGGTTGGGTGCTTTAGGTGGTTGTTTTTCAGGACTGGAAGTACTGGAGGAAGCAAAATTAAAAATGTCTTGAAAAAGGAAAGACGCCTCCTTCACCTGCCAATCAGCATCCATCAACAGGAAGAGGATGCAGGGGGCTCCTCTCTGAGAGCGACCCAAGTGCTGTGTCTAGGCTGACTGTGACTCAGCTTGCCTGAACAGGCTTAAGAGGATGATTTCTATGCTGAAATACAAACAAAAAGGGATGCAGGGAGCTGAGCCCCTATTCATTCTTTTTTCTTTCTTTCGTTTTTTTTTTTTTTTGACGGAGTCTTGCTGTCGCCCAGGCTAGAGTTCAGTGGTGCAATCAACCTCCGCCTCCCGGGTTCAAGCCATTCTCTTGTCTCGGCCTCCTGAGTAGCTGGGCCTACAGGTGTGCGCCACCACGCCCAGCTAATTTTTTGTATTTTTAGTAGAGATGGGATTTCATGGTGTTAGCCAGGTTGGTCTCCATCTCCTGAGCTCGTGATCCGCCCACCTCGGCCTCCCAAAGTGCTGGGATTCCAGGCGTGAGCCACCGCGCCGGGCGGCTCCCATTCATTCTTGTCATGGTCCCCCGTTGTCTGCAGTCTGCTCATTCCCATGTAACCTCCATACCACTGTTGTAGGAGTTTTTGGAAATGAAAATCTGATCAATTATCCTATTTCAGTGAATCCCATAATTTTGGACTCCCTGGACCTACGAAAGTTTAAGCGGAACCTGAAGGCACTGACATAGAATGCCCAGATTTTCATTATCACCATCATTTGATTAGTGACCAGATGTTTAAACATCAAAATGTGGGAATGGCATAGTGTCAGAATCAAAGAGAGTCTTTTTAATTGAATATGGTTCATTCCATGAAAAATTTGCTTTAGATAAATTATATACATCTGTATAATTATAGATGTATGATTATATGCATATGTAATTATGGTATACGATAATATGCAATTATAATATATGTAATCTTTAACAATTTTACCACAGACTGATGAAAACTTTGTCATAGACCACAGCTGGCCCCAGGACTGTGCTTACAAGGGGCCTCTTGGCTGGGCGCAGTGGCTCATGCCTGTAATTCCAGCACTTTGGGAGGCCGAAGCGGGTGGATCATGAGGTCAGGAGATCAAGACCATCTTGGCTAACATGGTGAAACCCCGTCTTATAAAAAAGAAAAAAAAAAAACAAGGGGCCTCTTGCCCATGGAGCAATCCTAGGCTCCCTAAAGGGGTGGGAGAGACCCTTGCCAGCCCTTCACTCCCCCACCTCACACTCCTGCCCCACTCACAGGTTCCTGAGCCTTGTTCTGTCTCACGCCTCCTTGTTCCAGTCTGTCTCTTCTGCCTGGATGTCCTTCTCTTCCTCTTAGCCTTTATGTAATCTACTCAACTCTCAAAACTGCTCAGTTATTACCTCCTCTCTTGAGTTTCCTTTGTTTTTCTTCTGCACCCAAGAAGACAGAATTGCTCACTCATGCCTTAGAACAGTGTCTTAGTCTGTTTTGTGTTGCTACAACACAAAATACCTGAGACTGGGTAATGTATAGACAACAATGTATTTTTCACGATTCTGGAGGCTGGGAAGTCCAAGGTCAAGGCACCAGCATCTGGTGTGGGGCTTCTTGCTGTGTCCTCATATGGCAGAAGGTGGAAGGGCAGGAGAGGATGAACGCTTTGTCCTCATATGGTGGAAGAACAGAAGAGAGAAAGCCCATGCCCACAAGCACCCCCCTCCTTTTTTCTTTGAGCAGAGTCTCACTTTATTGCCCAGGCTGAAGTGCAGTGGCATGATCTCAGCTCACTGCAATCTCTGCCTCTTGGGTGCAAGTGATTCTCTTGCCTCAGCCTCCTGATTAGCTGGGATTACAGGCACCCGCCACCATGCCTGGCTAATTTTTTACTTTTAATAGAGACAGGGTTTGGCCATGTTGGCCAGGCATATCACAAACTCCTAGCCTCAAGTGAACCACCTGCCTCAGCTTCCCAGAGTACTAGGATTACAGGCGTGAGCCTGCACACCTGGCCACAAGCCTTTTTTAATGGTGGCATGAATCCATTCATGAGGGCAGAGTTAAGCACCTCCACTAGGAGCCACCTTCCCACATTATTGCATTGGGGATTACATTTTCAACATATGGAGGGGGAACACATTCAGACCATAGCAAATGGTATCACTTTCCCTTTCCCTATTTCTTGCAATTTTAATCATTTTGATGAATTCTTCTCTGGTTTCCCCCTCTGGTTTCAAGCATCTTTGCAATCTAGACTTTGGTGCACAGCCAGAATCCCAGGGCTCCTGGTGTGCCATTGCCAGTAGTAACCACAGAAGCTAGGGCCTGAGTCTATAGTCCTGGCGTCCAGGGACCGGGTGGGAACTGAGGGTGGGCTGGGAACGGGCAGACAAACATCTTCTCTCCAGGCTGCTCTGGCCGGGGCTGGAGGGAAGTAGGCTTCCATCACGGAGTCCCCAGGCTCTGCTTCTGCCCTAAGCTTTGCGCACCACGCCACTGCCCCTCAGAAAGCCTGGGGGATGCAAATGGTAACACTTTTCTATCTTCATCATTGTGTTGATTTTTAAATATCTCCTTTCTCCACTAGAATCTGAGTTCCTTGTTTACTGTAGGTCCCCCCACGAAAGTAAGTACATGGTAGATGCTCATGAAATGCTTACCAGGCCAGGCAAGGTGGCTCATGCCTATAATCCCAGGCTGAGGTGGGTGGATCACCTGAGGTCAGGAGTTCAAAATCAGCCTGGCCAACATGATGAAACGCAGTCTCTACTAAAAATACAAAAAAATAGCAGGGCATAGTGGTGGGTACCTGTAATCCCAGCTACTCAGGAGGCTAAGGCAAGAGACTCTCTTGAACCCAGGAGGCAGAGGTTGCAGTGAGCTGAGATTGCACCACTGTACTCTAGCCTAGGCAACAAGAGCAAGACTCCATCTCAAAAAAGAAATGCTTACCAAACGGAACTGATGTTGAACAGAAACCACCTGTTCAAAGCAAAGTTTATTTCATGAAAATGACTCAAACATGAGCCAACTCGATAACAAAACAGCTTCCCTATGCTGTTAACATCAAGGACTTCAGGGGCACTCAGTCATTTGTCTCAGTGTTCAGACAGTTCCTGAAAGATCAATTCTGCAGAGATGTGTTTAAAACAAAGATCATTTCAGGAGGCTGAAGTGGGAGGATCACTTGAGGCCAGGAGGTCAAGGCTGCAGTGAGCCTGGGACTGCATTTCAGCCCGGGGAACAGAGTGAAACCCTGTCTCAAAAAAATTAAATAAATACATAAAACAAAGGTCATTTACAATTACTTCCTGCAAAAGGTCGTCTACATTTGCCAGATAACATTATTCCACAGACAATATCAAGGAGAGAAGACAGCTGAGTATTATATTGATAAAAAAAAACAAAAGCAGGTGATCACAGTGGTTCATTGCCTGTATTCCCAACACTTCGGGAGGTCCAGGCAGGAGAATCACTTGAGGCCAGGCACTTGAGACCAGCCTGGACAACGCAGTGAGACCGCTCCTCTGTGAAAAATAATTTTAAAAATTATCTGGGCATAATGGTGCCCGCTTGTAGTCCCAGCTGCGTGAGAGGCTGAGGTGGGAGGATCTCCCGAGCCCAGGAAGCTGAGGCTGCAGTGAGTCTTGGTCACGCCACTGCACTCCAGCCTGGGTGACACAGTGAGACCATATCTTTAAAAACAACAACAACAACAACAAAAAACAAATTAGTAAAAAAACGGTTATGACATCTATACTAATAAATCTTTTTTTTAAAAAAGGAAATAATTGTATTGTGGGTGGGCTTTTTTGTTTGTTTAACCTAAAACTTGTTCAGATCAGATCTTTTTTTTTTTTTTTTTTTTAATCTCGGCTCACTGCAAACTCTGCCTCCCCGGTTTAAGTGATTCTTGTGCCTCAGCCTCGCAAATAGCTGGGATTACAGGCACGTGCCACCACGTCTGGTTAATTTTTGTATTTTTAGTAGAGAGGAGGTTTCACCATGTTGGCAAGACTGGTCTCGAACTCCTGACCTCAGGTGATCCACCCACCTCAGCCTCCCAAAGTGCTGGGATGACAGGCGTGAGCCACCGCGCCTGGCTCCGATCTCATTTCCTTGAAGTAGTCTAGCTAAAGTGCAAAACACTCTTTGCCCCTTTACACTTAAAACATGCCAGCTCACAATTAGTTGGGCATGGTAGCGGGCACCTGTAATTCCAGCTACTTGGGAGACTGGGGCAGGAGAACCTTGAACCTGGGAGGCAGAGGTTGCAGGGAGCCAAGACTGTGCCATTGCACTCTAGCCTGGGCAACAGAGTGAGACTCCATCTCAAAAACAAAACAAAACAACAATAAAACCATGTGGGCTCAGGGCTGGAATACAGTTCCTTGTCATACACACGCCTTCCTTCTCAGCCACAAACCTTTGCAGGTTCAGAAGTGGGCAGAAACCCCTGAGTCTGTGTATTCTTGTGGATGGTAACTGTATGGACCAAATATCCTTCGTTCCAGTTAAAAGATCTGAAACTAAAACAATCAGCAGTCCACTCATTTCAGACCAAATATGGTATGTTTTGGCTCAGAACGCAAGCTCCATGGAGCTGTCATCCCCAGGGAGGTTTAGGAGAGACAAGCACTTATCTTCTTCCAGGAACTACAGTGCTAAATATTTACAAAACCAAGGCAGGCTGTGTGCCTGAGACCCTCTCAAGGGATACGCGGTTGACTGAGGTATGTTTTCCCTCTTTCTGGGTTTACACTGAAGATATATTATTACAAAACAAATGATGAGAAATGGGAAACGTATTCAGTGGGTAGTGTGGCCTGTCTGCAAAGCATTTTCAGCTCTGCTCTGCTCTGCTCTACCCTTCACTCTGTCTTGTTACAGAATCGGGCTCACCGGGGAACAGCTTTCCTCTCTGAGAGGCCAGGTGAGCAACTAGGCCTGAGAGGGGAATTTTTTTCCGTTGTACGTATTTATTATTTTATGTATAAATATATCTATTTTAGACAGAGTTTTGCCCTTGTTGCCCAGGCTGGAGTGCAATGGTGTGATCTCAGTTCACTGCAACCTCCCCCTCCTGGGTGCCGGCGGTTCTCTGCCTCAGCCTCTCAAGTAGCTGGGATTACAGGTGTGCACCACCACACCCAGCTAATTTTGGTATTTTTAGTAGAGATAGGGTTTCGCCATGCTGGCCAGGGTGGACTCAAACTCCTGACCTCAAGGTATCCACCCGCCTCAACCTCCCAAAGTGCTGGGATTACAGGTGTGAGCCACCATGCCCAGCCTCAGTTATATTTTAAACTACTGTTGCCACTCCCTATTACATTTATTTTCCAGTTAAATAGCTTGACTTTTACAATTTTTCCCTTTTATAAAACTATAGAAATAATGCATGACTTTTATAAAAAATTCAAACATAAGTATAATGTAAAAAAGAAAGTTTCTTCTCTCCTTTCCCTACATCCCATACTCCAGATGTAATTTGGGATCTGTACCTCCAGAATGGTTTTCTATGCAAGCAGTGGTTAAGAACACAGACTCTGGAGTCAGACCACCTGGAAGCCTGCCCCAGCTCTGCCACTGCTCCTAGCAGTGTGACCTTTCATATTACTTGACCTCCTCATGTCTCTAGAACAGTGCTTGGCACATAACAAGCACTAGATGTCGGTAAACTATCATTATTAGCAAAGGTAATGCTATAAAGGTACATTGTATTACTTACTGTATGAGATTTGCAGCTGTTAACAGTCCCCAGATTACAGTGACTCAAACAAGATAAAAGTTCATTTCTCTTTCTAGAAGCTGTTAGAGGAGTGGGATAAGGCAGATAGTTGCCTCTGTTGCATGAAGATTCGTCCTGTAGCAGGGAACCCTTGTCTACATCAAAGCATTATCTCCGGGGTCCCACTGGAGAAGGGGGACAGAGGACGTGAACAACAATGCTCTTCCTTTTGAAGGATATGCCCCCTTCCTTGCATATATCACTTCTGCTCACATCCCTGTGGTCAGAATTTAGACCTTTTGCCAAAGCTGGCTAAAAGGGAGGTGAGGACTGCCCACTTACGTGTAGGATTCAGCCACACTGCCCCTGACCCTTTACACCCACCCAAGCCCACCACTTAAAACGGGGCTGGAGGGGGGCAGACTTCTACTAAATGAAAGAAAGCATCCTGGGGAACAGCTGGCGATCTCTGCCACACACTCTTTTTCTTTAGTGGGATTATTTTGTGTCTGTTGATATACTCATGGGTTTTTCATTGAGCAATGTATTGGGTGCTGTTCCCTAAGTTCCTGTACACAGATCTGGTTTATGTTGTCCATCAGCTCTGTTATATTCCAGGAAATAGAAATCTCTTTGGGGGACAGAGTCTCACTCTGTCACCAGGCTGGAGTGCAGAGACACAATCTCAGCTCACTGAAACCTCCGCCTTCTGGGTTCAAGCGATTCTTCTGTCTCACAGCTTTCCGAGTAGCTGGGACCATGCTGGGGGAAACAGCAGTGGAGGGAGGGCTTACAGAGTGCCTACATAAAATGGTTACAAGTACTGGAAACAGTAAACCGTGGCAAACTGTGTTAGGCCTTTGGGGAGGCAAAATTTTCTAAGCCTTTATGTTTTTAGGTGCAAAGTAACTTTAACTTTGTTGCAGTACATAACATGCTTAACGACTTAAAAATCCCTTTTGTAGCATTACAAAGTAACCAAACTTGTAGGCTCCTAAAACTTACTTCCTTCAGCTGTGCCTAAAATGCAATTTATAGATAACCACCACACCCAACCTTCTTTTTTTTTTTTTTGAGACTGAGTCTCACTGTCACCCAGGATGGGGTGCAGTAGCACCATCTTGGCTCACTCAACCTCCGCCTACAGGGTTCAATTAATTCTCCTGCCTCAGCCTCCCAAGTAGCTGGGATTACAAGCATGTGCCACCACACCTGGCTAAATTTGTATTTTTAGTAGAGGCAGGATGTTGCCATGTTGGCCAGGCTGGTCTCGAACTCCTGACCTCAGCAGATCTGCCCACATCAGCCTCCCAAAGTGCTGGGATTATACGCGTGAGCCACTGCGCCCGACCAGAAAATGGAAATCTCTTAATTCACTTAGCCAGAACTTACTGATGGATGGACATTGAGATTGTCTCCAAGTTTTGTTATTGCAAACAAAGTAACAATGTACTTATTTATTTATTTATTTATTTATTTATTTAGAGTCAGAGTCTTGTTCTATTGCCCAGGCTGGAGTGCAGTGGCATGATCTCAGCTCACTGCAACCTCTGCCTCCTGGGTTTAAGTGATTCTCGTTCCTCAGCCTCCTGAGTAACTGGGATTGCAGGCACCTGCCACCACACCCAGCCAATTTTGGTATGTTTGGTAGAGACAGGGTTTTATCATATTGGCTATGCTGGTCTTGAACTCCTGACCTCTCATGATCTGCCCACCTCATCCTCCCAAAGTGCAGGCATGAGCCACTGCGCCTGACCAATGCAGCAATGTATTTCGTTCTACATATTTTTTGCACATTTTTTTTTTTTGCCAGCCTTTCTACACATAGGTTTACAGAAGCAGAAAGGGTTGGCACATTTAACATTTTGACACATATGAGAGTCTTCACATCTAGAGATTGCCCCTTTAGAGAAACATGATTTCCATCTGAAGACCTCAGGGGAGAGGTCCCTACCCATCAATGACAGTCTTGATTTATAGCTGACTCAGACTAACAGTCTGGAGAAAAGAAAGGAAAGGAGACAGAAACTTGACATTTATTGAGAGCTAGATATTGTTATCCTTATCTTACAAGTGTGTGGAAATACAGGCATAGAACACTTACATAATCCGTCCAGTTCAGATTCAGCCTTGTTCCCTTCTCTTTTCTGCTTCCCTGTCGGAGCCTTCCTTTTTGTTTTTTTCTTTCTCTCTTTCTTTCTTTCTTTCCTTCTTTCTTTCCCTCCCTCCCTCCTTTCTCTTTCTTTCTTTCTTTCCTTCTTTCTTTCTTTCCCTTCATTCCTTTCTTCCCTCCCTCCCTCTCCTTCCTTCCTCCCTCCCTCCTTTTTTTCTTTCTTTCTCTTTCTTTCTTTCTCTTTCTTTCTTTCTTTCTTTCTTTCTTTCCTTCCTTCCTTCCTTTCCCTTCCTTCCTTCCTTCCTTCCTTCCTTCCTTCCTTCCTTCCTTCTTTCTTTCTTTCTTTCTTTTCTTTCAAGACGGAGTTTCACTCTTATTGCCCAGGCTGAAATGCAATGGCGCGATTTCGGCTCACCGCAGCCTCTACCTCCCGGGTTCAAGCCATTCTCCTGTCTCAGTCTCCCAAGTACGTGGGATTACAGGCATATGCCACCTCACACCTGGCTAATTTTGTATTTTTAGTAGAGACGGATGTCTCCATGCTGGTCAGGCTGGTCTCAAACTCCCGACCTCAGATGATCTGCCCGCCTCGGCCTCCCAAAGTGCTGGGATTGTAGGCGTGAGCCACTGCGCCCGGCCTTCTTTTCTTTCTTGTCTTTTATTTATTTATTTATTTATTTTTGAGACAGAGTCTTACCCTGTCACCTAGGCTGGAGTGCAGTGGTGTCAAGGAGGCTCACTGAAACTTTCACCTCCCAGGTTCAAGTGAGTCAACTGCCTCAGCCTCCCAAGTAACTGGGTCTGCAGGTGTGCACCACCATGCCCGGCTAATTTTTTGTAGTTTTAGTAGAGACAGGGTTTCACCATGTTGGCCAGGCTGGTCTCGAACTCTTGACCACAGGTGATCCACCTGCCTTAGCCTCCCAAAGTGCTGGGATTACAGGTGTGAGCCACTGTGCCCAGCCTTCTTTCTTTTCTTAAATCAGCTTTGTGGAGGTACAATTTACACACAATAAAATTCACCCACCTTTAGCATGTAATTTGCTACATTTTAACAAATGTGGACAGTTTTGTAGCCAGCACTAGAATCATGATAGGAAACACGAGATAAAACCCCTACAAGATCCCTCACTTACAGTCAATCCCTTTCTCCACCCCAGCCCTGCCAGCCATGGATCCGCTTTCTGTTGCTATCATTTTGTTTCTAGAATTTCGTATGAATGGAATCTTACAGTATGTGATCTTTTGTGTCTGACGTCTTTCAGTTAGTATACTGCTAAGCCCACCCCACTTGCTGGCCTGCCCTCCTCCTGCTACCCTCCCAGCTCAGAGAACCCCAGCTGCCCTGCACACTCTGCGGTCATGGAGATCCCCAGGAGCCTGTGCAAGAAAATCAAGTTGAGCAATAACGTGCAGAGAATGCAGAGAGCAACTAATATCACCTCCCAAGCCCATCATATCAGCAGGAACAAGAAAGGTCAGGTTGTGAGGACCAGAGGTGGCTTTTGTGGCTGCACAGTTTGGCTAACAGGCTTGTCTGGAGCAGGAAAGACTATGGTGAGCGTGGCTTTGAAGAGTACCTGGTTTGCCATGGTATTCCGTGCTACACTCTAGATGGCGACAATATTCATCAAGGTCTCAATAAAAATCTTGGCTTTAGTCCTGAAGACAGAGAAGAGAATGTTCAACACATAGCAGAAGTGACAAAACTATTTGCAGATGCTGGCTTAGTGTGCATCACAAGTTTCGTATCACCTTATACTCAGGATCACAACAATGCAAGGCAAATTCATGAGGATGCAAGTTTACCATTTTTTGAAGTATTTGTTGATGCTCCTCTGCGTGTTTGTGAACAGAGGGATGTCAAAGGACTCTACACAAAAGCCCAGGCAGGAGAAATTAAAGGTTTCACTGGGATCGATTCTGAATATGAAAAGCCAGAGGCCCCTGAATTGGTGCTGAAAAGAGACTCCTGTGATGTCAATGACTGTGTCCAGCAAGTTGTGAAACTTCTGCAGGAACGAGATGTTGTACCTGTAGATGCATCTTATGAAGTAAAATAACTGTATGTGCCAGAAAATAAACTTCATTTGGCAAAAACAGATGCAGAAATGTTACCAGCACTGAAAATTGATAAAGTGGATATGCAGTGGGTGCAGGTTTTGACAGAAGGTCGTGCAACCCCATTGAATGGCTTTATGAGAGAGAGGGAGTGATTGCAGTGCCTTCATTTTGATTGTCTTCTGGATGGAGGTGTCATCAACTTGTCAGTACCTGTAGTTCTGACAAGTTCTGCTACTCATGAAGATGAAGAGAGGCTGGACGGCTGTATGGCATTTACTCTGATGTATGAGGACCACCATGAAGCCATTCTTTACAATCCAGAGTTTTATGAGCACAGGAAAGAGGAGCACTGTGCCAGACAGTGGGGAACAACATGCAAGAACCACCCCCACATCAAGATGGTTATGGAACAAGGAGATTGGTTGATTGGAGGAGATCTTCAAGTCTTGGACCGAGTTTATTGCAATGATGGTCTTGATCAGTATCATCTTATTCTTACTGAGCTAAAGCAGAAATTTAAAGATATGAATGCTGATGCTGTCCTTGCATTTCAATGACGCAACCCAGTGCACAATGGATATGCCCTGTTAATGCAGAATACCCATAAGCAACTTCTAGAGCAGGGCTACCAGCGCCCCGTCCTCCTCCTTCACCCTCTGGGTGATTGGACAAAGGATGATGATGTTCCTTTGATGTGGCATATGAAGCAGCATGCTGCAGTGTTGGAGGAAGGAGTCCTGAATCCAGAGATGACAGCGGTGGCCATATTCCCATCTCCCCCAATGTATGCCGGACCAGCTGAGGTCCAGTGGCATTGCAGAGCACGGATGGTTGCAGGAGCCAACTTTTACATTGTTGGACGAGACCCTGCTGGCATGCCTCATCCAGAAACAAGGAAGGATCTTTATGAGCCAAGTCATGGTGCCAAAGTGCTGACGATGGCCCCTGGTTTAATCACTTTGGAAATAGTTCCCTTTCGAATTGCAGCTTACAACAAGAAAAAGGAGCGTATGGGCTACTATGACTCAACACCATGAAGACGTTGAATTTATTTCAGGAACATGAATGCACAAACTTGCCCGAGAAGACCAGAAATCACCTGAGTGTTTCATGGCTCCCAAGGCTTGGACTGTGCTGACGGAATACTACAAATCCTTGGAGAAAGCTTAGGCTGTTAACCCAGTCACTCCACCTTTGAAATGTTACTAGTAACAAGAGGGGACCACATAGTCTCTGTTGGCATTTTTTGTGGTGTCTGTCTGGACGTGCTTCCTAAAAACAGACCGTTTTCCTTAACTTGCATCAGTTTTGGTCTGCCTTATGAGTTTTGTTTTGAATAAGTATAACACACTGATGGTTTTAATGTATCTTTTCCATTGATTATATTCTTATAATACAATTTTAAAATTTTGTCCTTTTATATTATATTTATGCTTCTATCTCATGATTTTTTCAAGCTGTTATATTAGTTGTAACCGGTAGTACACACGTTGAATCTTGCTTTTTTCCTTTTGAAAAAAGAAAAAATTACCAAACAATAAACTTGACCAGACCTTGTTATGGGAATTTTAAAAGACATCTGTAGCAACGAGATTTTTTTTTCTACATTGAAAATAGAAACTGCTTCCTTTCTTCTTTCCAGTCAGCTATTGAGCTTTTTAGCTGTTGTAATCTAAAGTATTCTTATGATCTGTGTAAGCTCTGAACAAACTTCTTTAGTCAATAAAATTAATTTTTTGGCTAAAAAAAAAAGTATACTGCTTTGAGATTCACCCATGTTGTTACACATATGTGCAGTTGATTCTTGTTTTTAATTGCTGATGAGCATTTTATGGCTATACAGACATTTGTTATCCAGTCACAAGTTGATGGACATTTGGGTAATTTCCAGTTTTTAGCTATCACAAACAAAGCTGCTATGAATGTTTATGTGAATACATATTTTCATTTCTCTTGGGTAAATATTTAGGTGTAGGATGGGTCAGCTGTATGGGTGATGTATATTGAAATATTTGAGAAATTGCCAAACTGTTTTCCAAAGTGAGTATATCATTGTCCATTCCCAGCAGCAGTCTGTGGGAGTTCCGGTGGCTCCACATCCTTACCAACACTACCCGTCTTTTTCATTTTAGCCATTTTAGTGGATATGCAGATGTATTTCATTGTGATTTCAAACTGCATTTTCTTTTTCTTTTCTTTTCTTTCTTTCTTTTTTTTTTTTTTTTTTGAGCCAGGGTCTTGCTCTGTCTCCCAGTCTAGAGTGCAGTGGTATGATTACAGCTCACTGATGTTGCCTCGACGTCCTGGGCTCAAGCTATCCTCCCATCTCAGTCTTCCATGCAGTTGGGACTACAGATGTGTGCACGTCACCATGCCCAGCTAATTTCTTTGATGTGTGTTTGTTTTAGTAGAAACAAGGTCTCATTATGTTGCCCACGCTAGTCTTGAACTCCTGGACTTAAACTCTCCTCCCACCTTGGTCTCCCAAAGTGCTAGGATTACAAGCATGAGCCACTGCATGCAATCTGAATTTCTTTTTTTCTTTTCTTTTTCTTTCTTTTTTTTTTTTTTGAGACAGAATCTCGCTCTGTCACCCAGGCTGGAGTGCAGTGGCGTGATCTTGGCTCACTGTACCCTCCGCCTCCCAGGTTGAAGCAATTCTCTTGCCTCAGTCTCCCAAGTAACTGGGATTACAGGCGCCCGCCACCACACCCATCTAATTTTTGTCTTTTTGGTAGAGACAGGGTTTCACCAGGTTGGCCAGGATGATCTCAAACTCCTGATCTCAGGTGATCCACCCACCTCGGCCTCTCAAAGTGCTGGAATTACAGGAGTGAGCCACCACGCCTGGCCATGATTTATATCTTCTCATTGATGAATGATGTTGATTTCCTTAGCCATTTGTATATTTTCTTTGGTGAAGTGTCTATTCAAATATTTCACTTCCTCCCCAACACTTTTAAAGTATTTAAAAAAAAAATTTTTTTTTTTGAGACAGAGTCTCACTCTGTTGCCAGGCGCCAGGCTGGAGTGCAGTGGCACAATCTCAGCTCACCACAACCTCCGCCTCCTGAGTTCAAGCCATTCTCCTGCCTCAGCCTCCTGAGAAGCTGGAACTACAGGCGCACACCACCATGCCCAGCTAGTAATTTTAGTAGAGACGGGGTTTCACCACGTTGGCCAGGATGGTCTCGATCTCTTGACCTCATGATCTGCCTGCCTCGGCCTCCCAAAGTGCTGGGATTACAGAGGTGAGCCACCGTGCCCGGCCAAAAATTTTAAAAATTAGTTTGGCTTCTAATTTCTGAGTTGTAATAGTTCTTTATATATTCAGAATACAACTCCTTTAACAGATACATATTTTGCAAATATTTTCTCCCATTCTATGGCTTGCTTTTTTGTTTTCTTAACAGTGTACTCTTTTTTTTAAACAAAGTCTCACCCTGTTGCCCAGGCTGGAGTGCAGTGTCATGATCATAGCTCACTGCAGCCTCAAACTCCTGGGCTCAACTCATCCTCCCACCTCAGCCTCCCAAGTAGCTAGGACTACAGGCACATGCTACCTTGCCTGGCTTTTTTTTTTTTTTTCTGTAGAGATTGGGGTTTTGCTATATTGCCCAGGCTGATCTCTAACTCCTGGGCTGAAGTGATCCTCCTGCTTCAGTCTCCCAAAGTGCTGGAATTATAGGAATGAGCCACTGTGCCAGGCCAACAGTGTACTTTGAAGAGCAAAAGTTTCAAAGTTTGATGATGACCCATTTATTGATTGCTTTTTTTTTTTTTTATGAATTCTGCTTTTAGAGTCATTTGTATTAACTACGGGTTCTTATTTTTGGTATTGTCAATGCTCTGACATCGGGAGCCTTGCTGAGCCAAAAGGGGCTGCCCCTCCCAGGCAGAGTAAGCTAATTCCCAGAGACAGCAAAGGACATGCCTGCAAGCATACCTTTCATATGCAAACCGATCAACCCAGAGCTCACACCCCAACCACTTCCCTTAGTGGGTTCCCATACTCTGGACCTTTATCCACCTGCCCTAGTCGCCCCAGAACCTGGTACCAGACCACTAAGGACAGCACCTATGGCCCAGAGCCACCAAATTGTTCAAACTGCCCAATGCTAACCCTGACTAGCCTGCTTGTCTTGCCTCATTCTATTTCCTCCTGTGAAAACCATGATAAAGGCTCCCGTCCACAGCTCCCATCACCCAAGCCTGCTGTCTTGCCTGAGTACTTCTCTATGTGGGCCTGCGTGGAGTCCCACGCCTCCCATCTCTAGGGACTGTGAACAAAAACCTTTTCCTTCGTAACAATTATTTTCATATCTGTATATCTTACCGTACCCAATTAAAACAAATCTCCAGCACAATTAGAACTCACTTCTGGCTGGGCGCGGTGGCTCACGCCTGTAATCCCAGCACTCTGGAGGCCAAGGCGGGCAGATCACCTGAGGTCAGGAGTTCAAGACCAGCCTGGCCAACATGGTGAAACCCCGTCTCTATTAAAAAAAAAAAAAAGGCCGGGCGCAGTGGCTCATGCCTGTAATCCAAGCACTTTGGAGGCCAAGGCGGGCAGATCACCTGAGGTCGGGAGTTCAAGACCAGCCTGACCAACATGGTGAAACCCCATCTTTTTTAAAGTAAAAAGAAAAAGAAAAAAAAGAAGAACTCACTTCTGAGAAATCTTTGCCTAACACAACCTCACAAAGATTTTCTATATGTTTTCTTCTAGAACAGAGGTCTCCAAGCTATGGCCTGCGGGCCAGTGGCTTGTTTTTCTAAATAAGGTTTTATTGGAACACTGCCATACCCTTCATTTTTGTCATGTTCACGACTGCTTTTGTGCTATGACAGTTAAGCAGACATGACAGAGACCGCATGGCACAGAAGCCTCAGCCTCTGCTACCTCACGCTTTAAGGAATAGTATGATCACCTCTGTTTTAAAAATTTCATAGTTTTAGTTCTTACATTTAAATCTAAGACTCATTGTGAGTTAAATATCTTTATAATGTGAAGTAAAAGTTAAGTTTATTTTTGTGTATAAACATCCAGGGTTTCTTTTTCAAACAAGACTATCCTTTCCACATTGAATTATGTTGGTAGTCATCAAACTTTAATTGACTATACAGTTGTTTCTCAACTTTTTATTCTGTTCCGTTGATCTTCGTGTCTATTCTTCTACCAATACCACCCTGTCACATCTACAGTGTCTTTCTAGTAAATCTTAAAATCAGGTAATATAAACCCTCCAATTTTACTCTTTTTTTCCTTCAAAATAGTTCTGGCTATTTTAGATATTTGAATTTCCGTGATTTTTTAGAATTAGCTTGTCAAACTCTATTTTTTTTTTTAAAGCCATCTCTAGTAACAAAAGAAAAAATAGGCTGGAGATGATGGCTCATGCCTGTAATCCCAGCACTTTGGGAGGCCAAGGCAGGTGGATCACCTGAGGTCAGGAGTTACAGACCAGCCTGGCCAACATGGCAAAACATTTAACAGTTAATACAAAAAAAAAACCATTTTGTATTAACTACATGTTCTTATTTTTGGTATTGTCGATGCTCTGACATCTGGGGGTTGTTGAGCCTAAAGGGGCTACCCCTCTTTTGTATACAAAATACTAAATTTAGCCAGGCATGGTGGCTCACGCCTGTAATCCCAGCACTTTGGGAGGCTGAGGAGGGTGGATTATGAGGTCAGGGGTTCGAGACCAGCCTGATCAACATGGTGAAACCTGGTCTCTACTTAAAAATACAAAAATTAGCTGGGCATGGTGGTGCACACCTGTAATCCCAGCTACTTGGGAGGCTGAGGCAGGAGAATTGCTTGAACCCGGGAGGTAGAGGTTGAGGTGAGCCGAGAGTGCGCCATTGCACTCCAGCCTGGGCAACAGAGTGAGACTCTGTCTCAATAAATAAATAAATAAAACAAAATACTAAAGTTTGTATTTTTAATATCTATTAAAAATACAAAAATTTAGCCAGGCTCAGTGGCGTGCAGCTGTAGAGTCAGCTATTTGGGAGGCTGAGACAGGAGAATTGCTTGAGCCCGGGAGGCAGGGACTGCAGTGAGCGGAGATCACACCATTCCACTCCAGCCTGAGTGACAGAGCAAGACCTTGTCTCAAAAACAAAACAAAACAAACCTGCTGAGATTTTGTGTGGGTTGCTTTGAATCTATAGATCAATTTAGAATTAACATCTTAATACTACTGAGTCTTTTAACATGTATTTTTGTATACTTTGGTGTTTCTAAATTTCTGTCAGCACCTTGGGAGGCCAAGGAGGGGTAAATCACCTGAGGTCAGGAGTTCGAGATCAGCCTGGCCAACATGGTGAAACCCCCATCTCTACTAAAAATACAAAAAATTAGCTGGGCGTGGTGGTGCGTGCCTGTAATCCCAGCTACTCAGAAGGCTGAGACAAGAGAATCCCTTGAACCCGGGAGGCAGAGATTGCAGCGAGCCGAGATGGCACCACCGCACTCCAGCCTGGGCAATAAGAGCAAAATTCTGTCTCCCCCTCTTCCCTCAAAAAAGAAACTCAGTATATCTAAGAGATACCTGCATCCCCATGTTTATTGCAGCAGTATTCACAATTGCCAGGATAGGAAGTCACCTGTGTTTATCAATGGATGAAAAGAGAAAGAAAATGTGGTATGTACACACAATGAGATACTATCCAGCCATAAAAAAGAAATAAAATCCCATCATTTGTAGCAACATGGATGGAACTGGAGGTTATTATGCTAAGTGAAGTAAGCCAGGCACAGAAAGATAAATCTTGCATGTTCTCACTCACATGTGGGAACGAAAAAGTGACTCCCATGGAGATAGAGAGTGGAATGATGGTTATCAGAGGTTGGAAAGAAAAGCAGTCGGGGGCAGGATGAAGAGAAGTCGGATGATATGTACAAAAATGCAGTTAGCTACAGGAAATACTTTCTAGTATTTTACAGTAGGAAAACTACAGTTCACAATTTATAGTTAATATATTTATGGTATATTTCAAAATAGCTCAAACAGAAGAATTGTAATGTTCCCAACACAAAGAAAAGAAAAATGTTGAAATTACCCTGATTTGATCATTACTCATTGCATACATATATCAAAATATCACATGTATCCCAAAATATGTACAACTATGATGTATCCATTTTTTAGGTCCCCTCCAAAAAAAGAACAACTTTTCTTTCTTTTTTTTTTCTTTTTTTTGAGACGGAGTTTTGCTCTTGTTGCCTAGGCTAGAGTGCAATGGCGCCATCTCGGCTCACTGCAACCTCCCCCTACCAGGTTCAAGTGATTCTCCTGCCTCAGTCTCCCAAGTAGCTGGGATTACAGGCATGCGCCACCATAGCAGGCTAATTTTGTATTTTTCGTATAGACGGGTTTCACCCTGTTGGTTATGCCGGTCTTGAACTCCTGATCTTAGGTGATCCACCTGCTTCGGCCTTCCAAAGTGCTGGGATTGCAGGCATGAGCCCCCGCGCCTGGCCAAGAACAGCCTTTCATTTCTACCTTGTCAAAGGGCTTCCCACCTGGTCCTCGATCTCCTTGACTCCCCTTGGACCCAAGAGGTATGGCTTCTCTGCCTTTTCCTCTGGTGGATGGCCTTGGACACAACCCACCCCACACTGACAGAGACAGAAGGGGTAATCCAAGGGAGGTGAGTGAGAAGTTACCTGCAGAAGAGGGAACTTTTGAGAGAGGAAACCAGGTAGCCATGAGGCCTTTGAAAACAGAAGGCTGTCAAGTCAGAGTTGAAGAGAGAATACATGTGCATTAGCAAGCACAGGAGATAGAGAAAGCACTAAGTATTAGAAAGAAGTGAAAATGGGGCTGGGCACGGTGGCTCACGCCTGTAATCTCAACACTTTGGGAGGCCGAGGTGAGTGGATCACTTGAGGCCAAGAGTTCGGGACCAGCCTCGCCAACATGGCAAACCCCCCTCTCTCTACTAAAAATACAAAAATTAGCCAGGCGTGGTGGCAGACACCTGTAATCCTAGCTACTTGGGAGGCTGAGGCAGGAGACTCTCTTGAACCCAGGAGGGAGAGGCTGCAGTGAGTCAAGATCACACCACTGCACGCCAGCCTGGGTGACAAAGTAAGTTTCCATCTCAAAAAAAAAAAAGGTGAAAATAGGAATAGGGAGATGATAAAGAGATTTTTAATTTTTTAAAAAAGCTGTGTAAAGCGAATCAAGTTCCATGAGATCATGCAGAGATGCAGCTACCATAGTATCTAAAGGACTTGGAAGCAGGCAGCCTGCCTGGTTCAAACCCTCCCCGCCCCAACTTATTTACTGTGCAATCCTGGGTAAGTTACCTAAACTCTGTGCCTCAGTTTCCTCATTTGTGACGGTTTTTGCAGGGATCAAGTTATTGCATGTAAAGTACTTCAAACAACTCCTGGCCCTTAAGCACAAGGGACCTGCTTTTTGTTCTTTCATCATCTTCCTCCTCATCATTATGTACCTATGAATTCACCCACCTGGATTTTACTGGCATTCCAAGATTTCCTTGCACAGTGCCAAAAGTTACTGTTCAAAATTGTACTCACAATCTGTGCACTCTTATTAGAATACAGCAAGAGCTTGGACGGGGTTGCCTACTAGAGAAAGTGGGCATATAGGGAGCATTTTTTAAATATTTGCATTGAGGTGGTCTTTCATCGCAGTGGGAGCAGAATTTGACAGGCAGTAGGGTGGGTGAGGTACAGCTCCCCACTAACCACGTGTGCTGTGTCAGCAAATTTTTTGGACTCCTTTTTTTTTTTTTTTTTTTTTTTGAGACAGAGTCTCACTCTGTTGCCCAGGCTGGAGTGCAGTGGTGCGATCTCAGCTCACTGCAGCTTCTGCTTCCCAGATTCAAGTGATTCTCGTCCCTCAGCCTCCTGAGTAGCTGGGACTACAGGCGCGCACCACCATGCCCAGCTAATGTTTTCTGAATTTCAGTAGAGACAGGGTTTCACCATGTTGGATAGTCTGATCTTGAACTCCTGACCTCTGGTGATCTGCCTGCCTCGGCCTCCCAAAGTGCTGGGGTTACAAGTGGGAGCCACCGAGCCCAGCCATCAGGCTCCTTCTAATACGTGTTTACATTTAATCATTCGACTTGCATAAATCTAGCTTCTTGCTTGCCCTAGACATGCACAGTTTTGTTGCAAAACTGACATGCTTTAAAATTAATTTGAAATGCATGTATCTTTTGTGATTCCAAAGACGGTAATAGAGCTGCACTGCATTTTTAGAGACCACCAACACTTCCTTCCTTCCTAAGCAGAGCATTTAACTCTCGTCTCAAACTACTGACTGTCTGGGGCGGTGTGCCATGATGCCCCAGGGAAGCTCCGTGGATCTGGAAGGCAACTTGGGACATCTGGTCTGGCCAGCCCACCCACGTAATACATTCAGCAGACCTGCCACCTACACAGAGGGCTGAGCTTCTGAGCTCCCACAGGCTCTACCCTATAAGCAAAGACTGAAGATTCTTTGTTCATATGGAAAAGAGAAGGAAAAAAAGAGGCAATTAAACAGAATGGCAGGAGCTCGTAGAGTCTGTCAGTTTCTTGAGAGCCACACGAGGGTCTCGCCTATCTTTGTAGGCTGCTCAGTAGAAGTGAGGCACCCAGTGGGTGCTGGCTGAGGTCTCCCTCCTCTCCCTCGGCAGGGTCCCTTCTGAGGGCCCCACTCCTCCATCTGCAGCAATCCCCCGCACCCCTGTGGGCTTCCTTCTTCCCACCACCTCTACGTGCTGGGCCCTCTGGGTTCTGTCTTCCTCCTACTGGGAGCTCCCTTTCCAAATGACCTCCTGTCCTCTGTGGGCCCAGACCTCCGCTTATGTGCTGTGAATCCCCCATCTCCAACTCTAGCCCGATCCCCCTTCTCAATACCCCGTGACCACTTCCATCCATGTCCCCCAGGCATCTTAAATTCAGCATTTCCAAAGCGGGAATTCGCAGGTTTCCCAAATGCACTTGCACACCTGGGTTCCTCATCCAGCCCAGGACACCACCTTTCCCCGACTCGCTCTGTCTAAAACCCGCGTCTTCTTTGACTTCTCCCCTCTCTCTTTCCCTCATGCCTAACAATGGTAATGGTGTTGCTAATATGTATTGAGTACATCCAGCGTGCTAGACAGTACACGAATCCCCAGCAGTTTCATTTGATACACCTATTACATGAGGTAGGTACTACCATCAACAGCATTTTGTAGATGAGGAAGTGGGGTGCAGAGAGCTGGCTCAAGGTGGCAGAGCTGTTGGAGAGCTAGGCTGAGACTGGGATCTGTCTGATTCCAGAGTTTGAGCCCTTTGTACCACTCTGCCCCACCCTTGATGGCCACATGCCCTAAAAACAAAACAAAACCCTAAAACGCTCCACCACTGAAGAATTTTGGTGACCACTATCCCATCTCTGTGAGGGCCGGGAGTCCCCAGGAAACACAGAAGTAGCTCCCAGGCCTGTAATTCACCCCAAGGCTTTTGGCTCTAGAAATCTGGTAAACACACCTTGGCCCAAGATGACATTGCGTGGCTCAGCTTCCCCTGGGCCCAGCAAGGCTGAAAGCAAGCCTAGAAGGTGGAAAGGAGGGAAGGGAGGCTCCTCTGTCCTTCTTGCTTCAGAGAAAACCTTCGCCAGTCTCAGCATCATCAGTACGCATGCGGCCTGGTCTTCAGAGGATCTCACCAGTAACGCCTTCCAGGATTTCAGGCAGAGATGGGGCCCCTGAGGCCACCCTGGGAAGCCTGAGGTGCGGAGGGGGATTCAGGATGTGCCTCTGTGTGTGTGCAAGTGTGAGTATGAGTGTGTGTGTGTGAGTGTGTGGTGTGTGTGGGCACAGAATTTATCTGATCCCAAACCATTTTCACACCCACTCCCCCATTCGGAGGCCCATTAAAGGCCCCAAGCACTCCTGGTCCCTCCCTGCCTGTGGAAGGGATGCTCCTCTGCGGTCTCCTATGTGGAAGAGACACTCTTCTGTGGTCTCCTAGCACTGCCCACCTTGCCACAGTGGCCATTTCCTGCTTGCATGGGTAGTTATTAGTATCATCTCTGCTCCTTCTAACTAGACGCCTCCTGAAGACACACAGCGTCCAGTCTGTCATTGTCTTCCCAAAGCCACCAGTACACAGTAGGTGCTTAACAAATAGCTGGTGAAGGCCGGGCACAGTGGCTCACACCTGTCATCCCGACACTGTGGGAGGCCAAGATATGAGGATCCCTTTAGCCCATGAGTTCGAGACCAGCCTGATTAACATAGCGAAACCCGTTTCGATTTAAAATGTATGTAACTGGTGAACTCGTACCAACCCAACCCCCCCACTCAGTGCTCTCCACAGGGTCTTCGGGGTGTTTTCTCTCCCCTACATTTCTGCTTTCAGCCCCAGGAACACCTGCCCCGCCAGCCTGGGGTGGGTAGGTGGGTGGGTGACACAGCAGCTCCCTGTCCGCTTTGGTGAGGGTGACCCCACCTGGAACTCCACATGACATCAACGTCCCTGGTCTGCAAGTCATCACAGAGAGGCTAAGAACGCGGCTGAAGCGCTGGAGGGGTGGTGCGTGGTGACTTGACGCGCTCAGCCTTCTCGGGGCCTCGGTTTCTCGTCGTGGCAGTCGGAGCCGCACCTTCCCACCCACTTTACCTGCCGCTGCAGGGTGACAGCGACGGCAGCGTCGGAAAAGCTCTGAGTGGCATCAGACCGTGAAAACAGGTCCAGTGTTTTCAGGGTCGGAAAAAGTTATTTTTCAGTGTGCTGAAATAAGGTACAGCAAGTTCAAAATGGATTTGAATGAACCAAAACTTAAAAGCCGAAGAGAGAAAGCAGCCTGATGCACGGCTGACTCTGCTCTTTGGTGTGGAAATGAAGCTGAGCCGCCTGGGGCTTGGCCTTTGTAAAGATGAGCCTCGGAAGATGGAACTTGCCACTGAAGGCATCTGCCCCCCACACCGGTGTCCGAGGCGCTGGAGGGGGGGTGCATGATGACTTGACGCGCTCGGCCTTCTCGGGGCCTCAGTGTCTCGTGGAGGCTCTGGGCCTGGCCCACAAAAAGGGGCCACTTTTTAGCAAAGCTGCCGCTAGGCAGGGGCTCAATGGTGACTGCAGCTGGTTCACCTTTTCTTGTTTCCATTTTGCTGTGTCACTTGATTTTAGACGTTGCTGGAGGTACCTGTCCACCCCCTCCTCAGAGCGGAGGCTGGGTTGGTTTTGCAGGTAGAATCACTTTCCCTTTTCTCTGGACTTGATTTTCAGCCCAGTGGACTTGCACAGCCTTTGTTTTGCCTGCTGTCCCTTCTCCAGTCCTTGGCTATGTTCCCGAACGTTAGGACAGTATTGTAAGGGAGGGTGGGTTGGAGTAGAATGAAAACTCAACCGTTTTTGCCTGACAGTGGATTTTAGTAGAGGAGAAGTTAGCATTTAACTAACGATTTATTAAATATATGTTTTCCATATGCCTTCTTATAAGAGATTTTCAACATCAATCTTGTATTAAAGGACAGAATATATGTACAATTTCCGTTTTGTCAGTTTTATCAGATTCATCCACATCATGCAGAAACAGAAGTTTCCAGTAGATGGCGCCAAAGGCTGTCTTTTCCCCGCCTCCCTGGGCGCTCTTCGTTGTTTCATGGTCAGCACATTCTCTCTCCAGAAAATGACCTTTCTTTTTCCGCGCAGACCCACACGAGGTGCGCGCCGCAGCAGAAAATCCCAGTAAGATGTCTGGCAAGCAAAATAGCCCCAAGGGTTGCAGCCCTGGGCAGTAAAACCAGCCGCCAGGAATCCCGGTTTCCAAATCGTTGCTGGGTTTTGTGCCAGCTCCGTTTCGAAGCAGCGGCCCTGCGGGACTGGGGGTGAGGCCTGGCTCCCATCCGCTGCCTCCGTCCCTCCACTGACCCCCATGGAAGCAGCCGCCCAGACGTTTTGAGAAGGTAAGTGCTGAAACTCCAGGACAGGAAGAAGACTCTAATCTTGGTCTTAAAAGACCACAAAGCATGAGATCCCCCAGCCTGGGCAACGTGGTGAGGCTGTTACACCCGGGCGAGTTAGAAGGAAAGCGCCACGCTCTGAGTTCCAATTGAGAGTCGTTTACTGCGGCGACCGAGAGTCAGCTGACGCTCAAAATCTGTCGGCCCCGAAGAAGGGGCTTGATTCGTTTATATATCTTGCTTAAGATAGGGGAGGGGGGAGTCTAGCTGAAGCGGAATTTACAGAAGCAGAACAAGCAAGTTAGACAAGGAGGCTGGTCACCAGGGGCAGGAGGTTCCCATGATTGCTGATTACTAAGGAGAGTATATGCAAGCGGTTCCCGTGATTGCTGGTTACCAAGGGGGATATTCTGTACTTGCCATACAATCAATCAACAGCGTATTCACAATAGCGAGTGGGCTTGCCGAGCAGGATACGGCTACAATGGTTATACGTTTCTACAGTTCTGAGTGCAGCATGACTCAGCACAGCAGCATGACCCAGGTGTGCACTCAAGGGGGAAATGGTGGGAGGGGTGAGGCGGAGGTTAAGATGGAGTCTGCCTGGCTCTCAGCAAGATGGAGTCTGTCAGGCTAACACAGGGTAGGTCAGCACAAGGCCTTGTCTCTAAAACAAAATTTTAGATTAAAAAAATTAGCCAGACATAGTGGCGTGCTTGAGCCAGGGAAGTCAAAGCTGCAGCGAGCTGTGATCATGCCACTGCATTCTAACCTGGGCAACAGAGCAAGACCCCGTCTCAACAAATGAACAAATAAACAAAACAAAACCCCACGAGATCTTAAGGTTCCCAAGGCCTCTCTTCTTGCATTGGGCCCATGACTCTGCCCCAGGGTGTGACCAGGACATGAATGAAGAAGAAGGATAGGGAAATGGTAAAGGGGACAGGATTGTCCCCAGGTACTTCTCCAGGTCCGGGGAAGAGGGCTGGCAGGTGAGGAAACCAGAGAATGAGCAACCCAGGCTGAACACCGACGTTGAGCCTGAACGCTCAGGTATTGCCATCTGCGTGCATAGCACAGTGTAAACTGCAAAGAGATGTGCTTCTTGGCCTCTAGGAATTAACGATCAGGTGGAAAGAAAGTTCGTTCCACCCAGGGATGCGTTGGAGCCAGCTGACACCTGTGAGCTGATTGCGCACGTCTCTACACAATGACACCATGACATGGCGTCAGTAGTCTCGAATCCGCCATGTAGGGGTATTCACACCACAGAAATCAGCAAACTCCACAAATCAGGGCTCCCTCCTCCCCCTCACCCAGAGCTGAATGTTAAACATTTCCCTGCACCCTGGTGATTCTGCCTCACTATAGCACAAACTGCTTAAATAAAGGTGGGATAGGACATTTTGTCACAGTCAGGAAGCAGTTGAAAGCGTCGTGGGCTTGGGTATAAGGTCATGGTCTTCCACTGATTGACTCTCTGACCCTGATGATCTCCGCCTCAGCCTCTGCCTCTCTTTAATGAGACTAATGCTGTCTACCTACTTAGTTACAGAGTGGCTGGGAGGCTCAAGTGAGATCAGTCTGTGCGAATGCTATGTAAATGATAATGGATTTGATTGCAGTAACAGAGGCAGCTTTAAAATTCATGAAATTATGAGAATGAGGCCTACCGAATCCCAGTTTTATAAGGAATACATAAGATAATGCATATTTGTTTGATTTCCCACTTATTTAATAGCACTTATTCATGCTTCCCATATACCAGACACTGCTAGTTGGGCAATCTGAAGATGTAAAAACACTTTGTAGATTACAAAGCTTTTTTTTTTTTTTTTGAGGCAGAGTCTTGCTCTGTCACCAGGCTGGACAGGCTGGAGGGCAATGGCGAAATCTCAGCTCACTGCAACATCCAGTTCCCTAATTCAAGCGATTCTCCTGCCTCAGCCTCCTGAGTAGCTGGGATTACTCGCCACCATGCCCAGCTAATTTTTGTGTTTTTAGTAGAGATGGAGTTTCACCGTGTTGGCCAGGATGGTCTTGATCTCCTGATCTTGTGATCCCTTCTGCCTTGGCTTCGCAAAATGCTGGGATTACAGGCATGAGCCACCGTGCCTGGCAAGCTTTTGAGATGGAGTCTCACTCTGTCTCCCAGGCTGGAGTGCGATGGCGTGATCTTGGCTCATTTCAACCTCTGCCTCCTGGGTTCAAGCGATTCTCCTGCCTCAGCCTCCCAAGTAGCTGAGACTACAGGCATAGATCACATGCCCAGATAATTTTTGTATTTTTAGTAGAGATGGGGTTTCACCACGTTGGCCAGGCTGGTCGTGAACTCCTGACCTCAAGTGATCTGCCGGCCTCGGCCTCCCAAAGTGCTGGGATTACAGGTGTGAGCCATGGAGCCCGGCTGATTACAAAGCTGTTATGCAAGTCTTTTGTAAAGTAGAAGGCATCGTGCAAGGAAAAATATTATTGTTTTTCTCAACTTTCTTCATCTCTTCCAATCTGGACACACTTGCATTTTCACTACAACACAACCTGCAACTAATATTATACCCTGATGCTTTCATTTAGACCAAAATACTTGGCAGTGGTCACAAACAATGGTGTAGAAATGAAACCAAGACAAGAAAATATCCTTGCAATATTTCGTTGACTGGAAAAAGGCCACATCAAAATTTCTACAACATAATTTCTATGTATGTCTATACAAATCGAGAAGAATATACATTGAAATATTCACAGTGGCTATCTCCAGGTGGTAAGATCATTTTAATTAGCCTTTCTTGCTCAGATGTAATTTTTACTTTCTCTACAAGAATTGCCTGTGAAATTTTGGAGATAAAAACTGAGAAATAAAAGATCTTCAGGCAGCTATTTATTTTGTGGAATTACAAATGTGGCTTGAAAGTTGCTTTACAGATCATCTGGTTTCATAAGATGGGGAAACTGAGGCTGAGGGAGATGGAGAGGAAGTAACTGAGAATGTTGGGCCTTTCTCTGATTTTGCATTATCTTTTTTTCTCTCCAAATGTATGTGCAGAGCTTTCAAAATTAATCTAAACCTGTGTACTCTATAATTAGATTCTCATCTTTCATTATCTTTCTGACTTTTTGGTGTATCTGCTTCCTCTAGTATGGTCATTTTTCTTTGTATTGTTTTTAATTTTTTTTTTTTTTTTTTTATACAGAGTTTTGCTCTTGTTGTCCAGGCTGGAGTGCAATGACAGGATCTTGGCTCACCGCAACCTCCGCCTTCCGCGTTCAAGAGATTCTCCTGCCTCAGCCTCCCAAGTAACTGGGATTATAGGCATGTGCCACCACGCCCAGCTAATTTTGTATTTTTTAGTAGAGATGAGGTTTCTCCATGTTGGCCAGGATAGTCTCGAACTCCTGACCTCAGGTGATCCACCTACCTTGGCTTCCCAAAGTGTTGGGATTACAGGCGTGTGCCACTGAGCCCGGCCTCTAATTTTTTTTTTTAAACGCTCAACTGACTGCTTGGTTTCTCTTCTCTTTGAAAGACTCTGGATGTAAATAAGCCTTTTATTCCAATCAGTGGCCTCTTTAATCATGTCTTCTCACGTTTGCCTTCTGGTCTCTACCAACTAATTTCTTAGAAATTTGCAAGGGTGAATCACAATGCCTCTGAGCCATGATACCCAGAATCAGAAAACTGCTTTTTAAATTTGATGTAGATTGAAGTGTTTTTCATCCATGTACACGATACAATGTAATATACTGGGCTTTGCTTTCTGGACCTCAGTGTTTACATCTGCCAAGTGGATGTTTTCCCAACTTGTATGATGACTGCTTCTTGCTGAAAGCATCTTGGAAAATCTGAAGCCCTTTCTCCCTCAACAGCACAGGCCGGGCGGGTGTGGATGCTCACCCCTGTAATTCCAGCAGTTTGGGGGACAGAGGCGGGAGGATTACTTGAGTTCAGGAGTCCAAGACAAGACTAGGAAACATAGTGAGATCCTGTCTCTATTAAAAATAAATTAGCTGGCCACGGTGGCACATGTGAGCTATGATCGTGGCACTGCACTCCAACTCAGGAACTCAGGTGAGCCACCTGCTTCGGCTCCCAAAGTGCTGGGATTATAGGCATGAGCCACTGCACTTGGCCATTAGCAGCCTGATTTTAAAAGGTAAAAAGAAATATGGCAATAATTGTAATAATGTAATCAATATTAAAAATGATTATTGGGGGCCAGACACAGTGGCTCACACCTGTAATCCCAGCACTTTGGGAGGCCAAGGTGGGTGGATCACCTGAGGTCAGGAGTTCAAGACCAGCCTGACCAACATGGAGAAACCGAGTCTCCACAAAAAAAAATACAAAATTAGCTAGGCATGGTAGCCCATGCCACATCCCAGCTTTTTGGGAGGCTGAGGCAGGAGAATCGCTTGAAACAGGGAGATGGAGGTTGCGGTGAGCCAAGAGTGCCATTGTACTCCATCCTGGGCAACAAGAGGGAAACTCCATCTCAAAAAAAAAAAATTATTGTTGAAGTATTTTACATTCTTTTGCTCCTACTAAGTCTTCAAAACCCAGTGTGCCTTTTACACTGAGGGCGCGTCTCTGTTCCAACTACCCACAGCAGAAGTGGTCAGCAGCCACATGGGGCTGGCGGCCTGCAGGCTGGACAGCACCGGTCCAGGTGTATCCAGCAACGTCCTGAGGTTGGCAGGATGGAAAGGAGGAGTGCGAAATCGTGCCTGGAATGTCCAAGCGGATTTAATGTTATTGGTTAAAATGTCCACTAGGTGGCGCTATATTCAAGGAATGAAAATTTACTTTGTGGCTGGCATTATTAATACATGCAATTATTTGTAGATATAATTCAGCATTTCCACCATCCCTGCAAGATGAGTAAGAGGATCTTCATTTCGCAGATGAGGAAAATGAACCTGAAGTAACGTAGGTGTCTGGTGAAAGGGTTTCCAGCTGGCAACTGGAGGAGGCAGGAATCAAGCCGTGTGTCTGGTGACAGAGCCCAGAGGCTTCCCAGATCTGCACCCTTCATGCTGACCCATCTGCCAGCCACACACAGGTCCTGGATGTCTGGTGGGTGATGAGCAAGTGACTGAGAGTCCATGTGGTGAGGTTGCTCAGGCCGATGGGACAACTGTGAGAAGAGGCATCTCATCTCATCCCTAACCAGACAGCCTTAGGGACGGCATGTTGGAACCGCCAACTGGGGAGAGTGACATCCCTGGTAAAGCGGCAGATTCACCGACCTCATCTTTGTCAGTGCACAAAACTGGTGCCCTACAGCCTACAGGCGACCTGGCTGCAGAAAGCTCTGGGTGTGCGGCAGAACCACGTGGCCTCAATACTGTGCCAACGGGCCAAGGTGGCAATGAGCCACTTTGAGCCCAACAAATACATCCACTATGACCTGCTGGAGAAGAACATTAACATTGTTCTCAGGGGCCAGGTACGGTGGTTCATGCCTATAATCCCAGCACTTTGGGCGGCCAAGGCAGGCAGATCAGGAGGTCAGGAGTTCGAGACTAGCCTGGCCAATATGGTGAAACCCTGTCACTACAAAACAAATACAAAAATTAGCCAGGCATGGTGGTGCACGCCTGTAGTCCCAGCTACTGTCTTGGGAGGCTGAGGCAAGAGAATCGCTGGAACCCGGGAGGCAAAGGTTGCAGTGAGCTGAGATCACGCCACAGAACAAAACAAAACAACAAACATTGTTCTCAAACTATTGAACCGGCCTCTGACCCTCTCAGAGACGATCATGCATGAACACCTGGATGACCTGGCTAGCCAGGAAATCGAGCGGAGCAAGACATACCTGCAGGTGTGGCTGGACTGCATGGTCATGTGGGATGCAATGGCAGATGGCCATGCTGCAGTTCGTCAGCAGCGGGCTGCCCAAGGTGGCCATGCCGTCCACCATCTACTGTGACCGTCCAGTTGAGGCCCAGCTCAGGGACAAGAAAGACCTGCGCCAGGCCAAGGACCTCAACCAGGAAATCTGTAATTTCCTGATAACTGCAGATGCCAAATATGGCATGGGCTTCAGGAGGCCTGGATCTGGAATCATTCACCAGATTATTTTGGAAAACTATGCATATCCTGGGGTTCTTCTGATTGGCACTGACTCCCACATCCCCAGTGGTGGCAGCCTGGGGGCCATCTACATTGGAGTTGGGGGTGCCGATGTTGTGGATGTCATGGCCAGGATCCCCTGGGAGCTGAAGTGCCCCAAGGTGATTGGCGTGAAGCTGATGGGCTCCCTCTGGTTGAACCTCACCCAAAGATGTGATCCTGAAGGCAGCAGGCATCCTCACGGTGAAAGGTGGCACAGGTGCAATCGTGGAATACCACGAACCTGGTGCAGACTCCATCTCCTGTGCTGGCATGGTGACAGTCTGCAACATGGGCACAGAAATTGGGGCACACTTCCCTGTTCCCTTACAACCACAGGACGAAGAAGCACCTAAGCAAGACTGGGTGGGCAGGCATTGCCAATCTAGCTGATGAATTCAAGGATCACTTGGTACCTGACCCTGGCTGCCATTATGACCAACTAACTGAAATTAACCTCAGTGAGCTGAGGCAGCACATCAATGGGCCCTTCACCCCTGACCTGGCTCACCTTGTGGCAGAAGTGGGCAAGGTGGCAGAGAAGGAAGGATGGCCTCTGAACATCCAAGTGGGTCTGATTGGTAGCTGCACCAATTCAAGCCATAAAAATCTGGGGCTCTCAGCAGCCGTGGCCAAGCAGGCACTGGCCCATGGCCTCAAGCGCAAGTCCCAGTTCACCATCACTCCAGGCTCCGAGCAGATCCGCGCCAGGATCTGTGCGAGCAGGACGGCTACGCACAGATCTTGAGAGATGTGGGCGGCATTGTCCTGGCCAATGCTTGTGGTCGCTGCATTGGCCAGTGGGACAGGAAGGACCTGAAGAAGGGAGAGAAGAACACAATCATCACATCCTACAACAGGGACTTCATGGACCACAACAACGCGAACTCTGAGACCCATGCCTTCGTCACGTCCCCAGAGATTGTCGCAGCCCTGGCCATTGCGGGAACCCTCAAGTTCAACCCAGAGACCGACTACCTGATGGGCAAGGGTGGTGAGGAGTGCAAGCTGAAGGCTCCGAATGCAGATGCGCTTCCCCAAGCAGAGCTTGACCCAGCGAAGGACACCTGCCAGCACCTCCCCGCAAGGACAGCAGCAGGTGACACGTGGTTGTGAGCCCCACCAGCCAGAGCCTGCAGCTCCTGGAGCCTTCTGACAAGTGGGATGGCCAGGACCTGGAGGACCTGCAGAACCTCGTCACAGTCAAAGGGAAGTGTACTACTGACCACATCTCGGCTGCTGGCCCCTGGCTCAGGTTCCATGGGCAGCTGGACAGCATCTCCAACAACCTGCTCATTGGCGCCATCAACACTGAAAACGGCAAGGCCAACTCTGCGCAGTGCGGTCACCCAGGAGTTTGGCCCTGTTCCTGACACTGCCTGCTATTAGAAGAAACTTGGCATAAGGTGGGTGGTGATCGGAGACCAGAACTACAGCGAGGGCTTGAGCCAGGCGCACACAGCGCTGGAGTGACCTCAGGGACCCAGCCATCATCACCAAGGGCTTTGCCAGGATCCACAAGACCAATTATCAAGCACCCCAATGGGACCCAGGAGACCATCCTCCTGAACCGCACCTTCAGCGCCGGCGGCGCCCCAACAGAATTAAGGAGTTGCAGCAGTGAGGGCGGCACCTCCCATTCCCACCCCCAGCACCCAGTGCTGCCGTCATGTTCAAGTTCAGCTCCATGTGCGCCATCAGCAATCCCATCTGTCCAGCCATGATTTTTTTTTTTGAAACAGAGTCTTGCCCTGTTGTCCAGGCTGGAGTGCAGTGGCACGCCATGGCTTTTTCTTTTTTCTTTTCTTTCTTTTTTTTTTTTTTTTTGAGATGGAGTCTTGCTCTGTCACCCAGGCTGGAGAGCAGTGGCATGATCTTGGCTCACTGCAACTTCTGCCTCCTAGGTTCAAGCAATTCTTCTGCCTCAGCCTCCTGAGTAGCTAGGATGACAGGCGCCCACCACCATGCCCAGCTAATTTTTTGTATTTTTAGTAGAGACAGGGTTTTACCCTGTTAACCAGGATGTCCTCGGTCTCCTAACCTCGTGATTTGCCACCTTGGCCTCCTAAAGTGCTGGGATTACAGGCGTGAGCCACCACACCTGGCCCCAGCCAAGGCTTCTCATCCCAAGATGATGCGACCAGACATGCTTCCTGCTCCCTGCTCAGCCCACAGAGTGACTGTGGGTGGTGGTGAGGGGGGGGGTTCTTAAAATAACTTTTTAGCCCCTGCCTTCCTATTCTTAGTTTGGCTCAGATCTTAAGCAGCTCCATGCAACTGTATTTATTTTTGATGACAAGACTCCCATCTAAAGTTTTTCTCCTGCCTGATCGTTGGTGGCTGAAGGATTCTAGAGAAACTTTTGTTCTTGCAAGGGAAACAAGAATCCAAAATTAAAAAAAAAAAGAGGCAGATTCAGCAAGCTGCTGCAGGGAAGTGTTGAGGGCAGCTCTGTGGAGATTGCACATAACCCCATGTGGCTAAAATATGGCCCGGGGTTTGCTGCGGTGTGAATATGTGGGGCGAGAGTGGTAGAGATGTCAGCGGTGGGCACAGCACCAGGGGTATTTGACCTCCAGGTGATTGATAGGAAGGGTTTTACTCCTTAGAGGGCTCCACATCCCGGATGCAGAGCGTTGAGCAAATGAGGCACCTGGTCCAGGGATGATCTGGCCTTCACACTGCCTTTACAAATTTGAATGGCAACTTTAACCACATGCGGTTACCCTGCAGCGTAGGACCTGGCCTAGCCAACAGAACGGAGCAGGAGCTCTGGGAGGTGCTTGATGTTTGCACCATATGATTTGGAGCCCCACAGATCTAAACTTAAGCTCTGGCTTTGCCATTCACGAGTACAGTCACTTCTGGCAACCCTCAATTTCTGCATCGTCAAGTAGGGATAATGCTGGGATCAGTGGGTTGAGCTGTTGTGAAGATTAAATGAAGCATTGCTTGCAAAGTCATGGTTAGCAAAGCAGTCCCACGGTGGAGCATTCAGGACCATGAGTAGATGGTGGCTCTGGACTCTGAAATTCTCATCCAGGTCCCTTCCTGTGTTGCACGCACGTCAGCACGTGGCCGGGCACAGGATACCTGCCCCATGAGTCACGTGTTCATTCAGGAACTATTCCAGCCTTACACACCAGGCTCTGGGGAGGGCCAGATGCCTCTTTAATGGAGCTGATAGCCTGGTGGGGGAGATAGATGGTAGTTAAATGACACGATGAATGTATAAATACAACCACGACAAGTGTCTCAGAGGGCAACTCTGTGTTCTAATTGGGGAGGTAGAGAAAGCCTTTCTTGTGTGTGTTAGTTTCCCAGCACCGTGGTGACAAAGTACGACAAACTGAGGGGCTTGAACCAACAGGATTTTCTTCTCACATTTCTGGAGGCTAGAAGTTCAAGACTGAGGTTAGGGAGGGCCGTGCACCTTCTGAAGGCACATGTCTCTAAATAAATAAATAAATAAATAAATAAATAAATAATTGTTCTATAGAATTGTATTGATTTAAGAAAATGTTCAGAATAGATTTACAAGTGAAAAATTAAAAAGGTATATATACATATGTGTTGATTTGTGTATGGAATAAGACATACAATTTTTTAAAAAAACAGACTCAAATGCTAACAGTTATCTAGGTGGTAGTATTGCAATGTTTTTTTTCTTTCTATCTGAATTTTTCTATGTTTGCTGCATGGAACCATTATAGTTAGTTTTAAAAAGAAAATATATTTATTTATTTTTTTTCCTGAAAACTGAAAACAACTGTTCATAAGAAGGAAGTCCCTTCCTGCTCCTTCCCAGCATCTCGCTTTGCTAGAGATTCCTCGGCTGGTAGACGCATCACTGCAGTCTCTGCCTTTTGTGTCACGTGACTTTCTCCTCTGTGTCCCTGTCTCTGTGTCCAAACATCTCTTTCCTTATGAGAACACCAGTCATTGGACGTATGGTCCTTCCTCCTCCAGCATGATCTCATCTTCACCTGATTATATCTGCAAAGACCCCATTTCCAAATAAAGTCACTTTTTTTTTTTTTTGAGATGGAGTCTTGCTCTGTTGCTGGAGGGTAATGACGTGATCTCGGCTCACTGCAACCTCCACCTCCCTGATTCAAACAATTCTCCTGCCTCAGCCTCCTGAGTAGCTGGGATTACAGGTGCCTGCCACCATGCCTGGTTAATTTTTGTATTTTTTTAGTAGAGATGGGGTTTCACCATTTTAGTCAGGCCTTATGGTGCCTGACCATAAGGTCACTTTCATAGCTACTGGGGGTTTGGGACTTCAATGTATCTTTTCAGAGAGCACAGCTCAACCCACATCAGTTGGGGAAATGAAATTTGAGCCAAGATCAGCAGTTTGCTTATCCAGTCAAAGAGGTCAGGAAGCAGGTTCTGGGCAGGATGTGGCCTATGCAAAGGCCCTAGGGCAGGAGGGAGCACAGCACCTACAAAGGACTGAACAAGGGCAGAGACAGGGAGGGGCTGTGGGCACTGATTATCTGTAGGAGTGAAAGAGTTGCTAGATATTGTTGTTTTTGTATAAAGGATCACACAGGACAGGTCCTGGTGCTCTGTCTGATAGAATTGTGCCATCCAAGCTGCCCAATCTGCTTTTCTGCTGTATGCCTTACACCCAGTTCTTTCTCCATCATGTGTCATTCAGAGCAAGGTGCAACAACAAATGTTTCTGAACAGGGAGAACCTGGGCGGATGATGTGGCCTGCCTTCAGCTCAGCGCACAGGCTCTGCCCCAGACAGCACACCTGTGTGTCCACATTCCCCACAGAGCTGAGTGCCTCCTGAGGCTGGGGGGCATATTTATGTTAATATTTGTACATTCAACATTTCATGAAATATTAGGCACATCAGAGGAGTTTTAGGTGTTTGCTAGATGTTACTGACTTAGATAATTTTAGGGTGTGGCCAATTCCATCTAAGGAGCATTATTTCTCCTGTCAGTAACCACATCCTAGAGAACATGTTAAGCATCCGCCTAATTCAAAGAAAGATGGGTAGGTGGTAGGAGTTGGGAGGCAGGGGTAGAGGAAAGCCAGCTTGCTAATCCGAATGTCAGTGAAGGCTGAGAGCGGGGGCTCATGCCTGTAACACCAACACTTTGGAAGGCTGAGGCAGCAGGATCATTTGAAGCCAGGACCAGCCTGGGGAACAAAATGAGACTCTGTCTCTACCAAAAAAAAAATTTTTTTTAAAATGCATTAACCAGGTGTGGTGGCACACGCCTGTAATCCCAGCACTTTGGGAAGCTAAGGTGGGCAGATTGTTTGAGCCCAGGAGTCTGAGAGCAGCCTGGGGACCATGGCAAAACCCCATCTCTACAAAAAATACAAAAATTAGCCAGGTATGATGGTGTACACCTGCGGCCCAAGCTACTCAGGAAGGTGAGGTGGGAAGATCACAGGAGCCCAGGGAGGTCGAGGCTACGGTGAGCTTTGACGGTGCTACTGTACTCCATTCTGGGTGAGAAAGTGAGATCATGTCTCAAAATAAATAAATAAATAAAAATAAAAATTGTTCTATAGCATTTTATTGGTTTAAGAAAATGTTCAGAATCGATTTATATATTTATTTATTTAGAGACGGAGTCTCACTCTGTCACCCAGGCTGGAGTGCTGTGGTGTGGTCTCGGCTCACCACACCCTCTACCTCCCAGGTTCAAGCAATTCTCCTGCCTCAGCCTTCCGAGTAGCTGGGACTACAAATGCCTGCCACCACACCCAGCTAATTTTTGTATTTTTAGTAGAGACGAGGTTTTATCATGTTGGCTAGGCTGGTCTGGGACTCCTGACCTCGTGATCTGCCTGCCTAGACCTCCCAAAGTGCTAGCGTGAGCCACTGCGCCCAGCCTCAGAATAGATTTATAAGTAAAAAATTTTAAAAGTTATATATACATATGTGTTGATTTGTGTATAAAATAAGACATACAATTTTTTTTTAAAACAGACCCAAATGCTAACAGTTATCTAGGTGGTAGGATTGCAAGTGGTTTTTGTTCTATTTCTGAATTTTTCTGTCTGCTGCATGGAACCATTATAATTAATTTTAAAAAGCAAATATATTTTATTTTTTTCCTGAAAACTGAAAACAGCTTTTCATAAGAATTTTACATGCAGAAGATGATATACTATATAGTCATTTAGAATAATGTTTAAAAAAAAATTCCGTAATATGAGACAATATTCATGCTATATTTAGTGGAAGGAATAGTTTATATAATAATATATGGGTTTTTTGTTTTGTTTTGTTTTTTTGAGACAGAGTTTTGCTCTTGCTGCCCAGGCTGGAGTGCAATAATACGATCTCAGCTCACTGAAACCTCTGCTTCCCAGGTTCAAGTGATTACCCTGCCTCAGCCTCCCAAGTAGCTGGGATCACAGGTGCCCACCACCACACCCAGCTAATTTTTTGTATTTAGTAGAGATGGTGTTTCATGATGTTGGTCAGGCTGGTCTTGAACTCCTGACCCCAGGTGATCCACCTGCCTCAGCCTCCCAGAGTGCTGGGATTACAGGCATGAGCCACTGTGCCCGGCCAATATACCATATTTTTTTAAAGGGCATTTACAAAAAGGCTATCAATAAGACTGATATAATACTTATAAACTGTGAGATTACAGGGGATTCATATTTACTTCTTTATACTTTATTTTATTTTCCAGATTTTTAATTATGAATATGAATATCAAGCTGTAATAAGAAAACTTATTTAAAAATCAGATTATAAAATTGTTCAGGTTGTCATGGCCAGGCAGGGTGGCTCATGCCTGTAATCCCAACACTTTTCAATGCTGAGGTGAGCAAATCGCTTGAGCCCAGGAGTTCCAGACCAGCCTGGGCAACATGGCAGAACCTTGTCTCTACAAAAACTACAAAAATTAGCCAGACATATTGGTGCACACCTGTCGTTCCAGCTATGAGGGAGGGAGGATTGCTTGAGCCTGGGAGGCAGAGGTTGCAGTGAGTCCTGATTTTGCCACTGCACTCCAGCATGGGCAAAAGAGCAGGACGCTGTCTCAAAAAAAAAAAAAAAAAAAAAAAAAAAAAAAAAAAAAAAAAAGGCAGGTTGTAAGACAATGGTTTTGTGGTTTTTTCGTTTTTTTTTTTTAGAAACGGGGTTTCACTGTGTTAGCCAGGAGGGTCTTGATCTCCTGACCTCGTGATCTGCCCACCTCAGCCTCCCAAACTGCTGGGATTATAGGCATGAGCCACCGTGCCTGGCCTGACAATGGCTATTTTAAATTTTATTCCATGGTTTTCTATATTTTCCAAATTCTTCTCAATAAAAAAATGATTTCATATTGTATTAATTAATACAATGCAAAATCATAAGATCAGGGGATACTAATGGTGGTCTACCTCATGATCCTCTAATACGTAGCATTTCACCCAGGGTTTTCATGTGCAGTTTCTCATTTGGTCCTTGGAGGACCCTGTGCCCAGGTGAGGATGGCGGTGCTGCTTCTGAGAAGTTGCTGCCTCCTCTTCTCCCTTTTGCCTCCCCCGCAAAAGAAGACACCTCGATTGCGGGGCCACTGTCAGTGCTGACTCCCATATCTTACAGCACTTGGCAGGGACCAGCCTGGACCCATTACCTGAGTGGGATGTGGCCTCCTTTCTCTCTGAGCTTTCCCTACACCTCAAACTCCTGATCATTCAGCCCCTTACCTCTCCAGGCTTTCAGCACAGGCCTCTCCGCCTCAACCTTCTAAATAAATAAGCAACACCTGCACAAAACACTGTCGTTTTCAGTAAGCTTTTCTCCCCCTTTAAAAATTGCAGTTAAAATATACATGAGACAAAATGTATCATTTAAATCATTTTAAGTATACACTTCAGTGCCATGATATACATAAGTCAAAATGTATCATTTAAATCATTTTAAGCATAAAATTCAGTGCCTAATATAAGTAAGACAAAATGTATCATCTAAATCCCTTCAAGTATACAGTTCAGTGCTGTAATATACATAAGACAAAATGTGTCCTTTCGTGTAATATACATAAGACAAAATGTATCATTTAAATCATTTTAAGTAGGCAATTCAGTGCTGTAATATACATAAGACAAAATGTATCATTTAAATCATTTTAAGCATAAAATTCAGTGCCTAACATACATAAGACAAAATGTATCATTTAAATCATTCTAAGTATACAATTCAGTGCCATGAAGTCCATTCATGATGTTGAACTGTCACCTCCATCCAGCTCCGGAACTTCTTAATCATCCATCTGTAAGCTTTTGAATCCACAGTCTCATAATGCATTTTATTGCTGTCCCCATTGTCAGGTGAGGAAACTGAGGCTTTCTTCCTGACCTCGCTTTTGTGTTTTCTCTTTAGCACTTGCAGTCTGGCTTTTTGCCCATGGCTGCCTTGGAACTGATCCCCTTCAGGCTGTCAAAGACCTTCTGGGGGCTGAATTTCATGGGCTGCTTCCTGGTCTTGTCTTATTTCTGGTCTGTAGCATTTGACAATCTTGTTTTCCAATCTCTCTCAGAAATGATCTCCTCCCAAGGTTTCCATAACACTCTCCTGAGTTTCCTACTACTACCTCTTGGGTCTTTTCTTATTCCTTTCTTTTCATCTTTTTCTGTTTGATTGTTTTGTTTCTTTTTGGTTTTTTGAGATGGAGTCTCACTCTGTCACTCAGGCTAGAGCGCAGTGGTGTGATCTCAGCAACCTGTGCCTCCCGGGTTCAAGCGATTCTCCTGGTTCAGCCTCCCAAGTAGCTGGGATTACAGGCACCGGCCACCACACCTGCCTAATTTTTATATTTTTAGGAGAGATGAGATTTTACCATATTGGTCTGGCTGGTCTCAAACTCCTGACCTCAGGTGATCTGCCTGCCTGGGCCTCCCAAAGTGCTGAGATCACAGGCATGAGACACCGTGCCCGGCCTCATTACTCTCCCCTTTTTATTTATTTATTTTAAAATTAGAGACAGGGTCTCACTATGTTGCCCAGGCTGGTCTCGAACTCCTGGACTCAATCAGGGTCTTTTCTTCAGGCTTCTCCTTCTCCTGGCTCAGGAACTCATCCTCACTCCCTGGAACATTTCAAGAACCACCTGCCTGGTTTTCCTGCCTCTGGCCTTGCGGATTAGACAAGTGTGATCTTTCTACCAGGGAAATGTGATCCTACCCTGAAGTCTATGAGTGCAGCCTGAGCTGACAGGATAACATCTAACCTCCTTAGTTAAATATATGATGTCCCTTGTCATCTGGCTCTGGTGATGTCTAACATTGTCCCCACTCCACCCCTTGGCAGTCTGCAGTAGAACCATCTGCAGTCCCAGTGCTGGAAGCCCAGGCTGCCCCATGCCTCCCTGTCTCTGCCTATGTGGTCACTCTATCCTAAAATTCGTGATGTAGTTGCTTGTGTGCCTATCTGTCTCCATATCAGGGCAAGGTCCTGGAAGTGGGTCAGGGAGGGAGGAAGGGGGATCTTGCTTGTCCTCTTTATGTCTCAGTGCTTAGTGTACCTTGTATTTGGACAATAAATAAAAAAATGTGTGCTACTATAGAAAAGAGATCAATGTCTCAATGGCGTGAAAATCAGTAAGGGGCAGAGCAAGGACTGGACATCAGGACTTGGTAATTTCTGACCCTTCCCACTATGTAAGCATCCTTTCTATGGAGGGACCTCCCAGGGTGACAAAGCCTTAGAGGAAATGCACGCAGTCTCTGCATGGTCCTAGGAAAATAAAGCAAACAGAGTAAGTGTTGTAATCCTGGACTGGAGTAGAGAGACTTCTTACGGGGAGGCATTTTAAGGAGGGTGGAGAGTGGGGATGCTCTTCCCACCTCCAGATCACAGTCTACAAGAGCTTGCTGCTTCAGATGAGCTCACACAAGACCGAGAGGCAGGCAGAATGGTGTGGCTGAAAGACATCTCTGCATCAGAATGCTTGGGTCCTGGTTTTTTTCTAGATCTGCCACTGACTAGACTATCTCAGAAGGCCCAGCAGCCTTCACGTGTAAAACAAAGGGGTAGTTTCCACGTCTTTCAACCTGAAAATCCAAAAAGTGGGAACACCTGTGTTTAAAGATTGTTCAACATTTTTTCAGATTAAACGGATCCACATTTTCCAAGGTATCAAAGTAGTGACTGCATCTTCTCGTGGTGCTGGGAATCATAGACTTCGCCCCTCACCCTTGACCGTGACCTGATTCTAGATAATTGTTGCTGGTAGAAATGTGCAAGTCATTCAAGGTGCTTCTCTAGAGGAAATAACTTTAGTTTCACTCTTGATTTTAACTATGTTTATGTTATGAGTTGAAATAAATGGCCTTCGAGTTGATTCATCGAGGAGGGAGCGATTCTGCCTAGAGTTCTTTGAAAGCTGGTTATACTGAGTGAGAGCCTAGGTCACTGCCAAGAACAAAAGGGAAGAGAAGTGGGAAGGGAGGGAGACTGATTCTTTTCACAAACCCAGCTGGTCTCCTTAGTAGTTGTGTGTGGTTTCCACCCAATCCACCTATCACTTGGTTAGGAGTGCTAATTACGGGGCAGAGATGTGGACTGCTGTCTGAAGCCCTAAAGATGGTTATTAACCAGGAGACTGAGCTGGTAGTTGCAGCTGACACTGGAAATTCACCCAGCTCCGTCCCTGGGAGATGGGCCATCCCGACATCATAGACGGCTGTGCGCCACAGGCATTTCATTCTTCAACATCCTATATTCATTTAATGTTTCCAGCCACATAAGAAGTAGAAAACATATGACTTAATTTCCAGATTAGAAGACTGAAGATCGAACAGAAAAAATAACTTGCCCAATGTTACCCAGCTGGCACATGGAGAAGCTGGGATTCAACAACGGTCTGTCTCTCTCCATAACACAGGTCTACCTACCTCGATTCCCTGCCCTGTCAGGCCTTCTCCATTTTTCCATCTGCTAAATAAGTCACACCTGGTTTCATCTCTCCTTTCTTCCCCTAACCCATGACACACTCTCTCTTTTTTTTTTTTTTTTTTTTTTGGAGACGGAGTTTTGCTCTTGTTGCCCAGGCTGGAGTGCAGTGGTGTGATCTCGGCTCACTGCAACCTCCGCCTCCAGAGTTCAAGCGATTCTCCTGCTTCAGCCTCCCAAGTAGCTGGGATTATAGGCGTGTGCCACCATGCTTGGCTAGTTTTTGTATTATTAGTAGAGACGAGGTTTTACCATGTTAGCCAGGCTGGTCTCGAACTCCTGCCCTCAGGTGATCCATCCACCCTGGTGTCCCAAAGGGCTGGGATTATAGGCGTGAGCCACGGTGCCCAGCCATATCCCATGACTCTCTAAAGCACTCTGTGGTTGCTTCTGGGTTATTTTCACTTCTCCAACTAGGAGGTAAGTTTTTTGGGGTCAAAGAGCATGTTTTCTACTTTGTTTTCATCTTATCCCAAATTGGCTGGTACCAAGCTGGACACATAAGACATGTTTGGTAGTTGATGAGCCAACAGGGAACCCACATTGTATTAGAAGACCACAGGCTTTGGGCTCAAGGAATGAACCCCTGTCTCATTTAGTCCTGTCCACGACTCAACAGCCCTCTCTTAGCTCGGCGGATCTCAGCTGAGTGTCACTGAGCCAGAGCTTTCCCTGAGCACCAAGCCGAGCGCTCCCCTGGCTATTCCTTCCTGTGGCATCCTTTTTCCTCCTTCATCGGACTTACTACAACATGTACTCATAGACTCATTTGGGTAACTACCTATTTTCTCCACCAAAATGTGAACCCCGAAAGGCCAGGGACCATGGGCATTTTGACTCAAAACATGTTCTTTGAATGACTGATAATAGAAACTCCATTACGAACTTCTCAAAGGGCCAACCACAGACGCAGTGAAGAGGGTTCCGAATCATGAATCAGGGACCTGGCCCGTGTTCAGGCGCAGTCCCCAGCTTACCGTGGGGTTGCATCCACACGCTCTCTCCTGGCCTCTGTTCTTTACTTGAAAAACAAGGACCGTGGGTCTAGTCCTACCTACTCTCACAGGCTCTTGCCTGAGGAAGTGAAATCATTTAGCCTTGCCGTGTTGTTCAAGTCAAGGCCTGATGCCAGCAGGACTAGTTCTAAGCGCCTTGAGGAAGGGCTCAAGTCTGACAACCTCTCTGTCTCTCTCTCCCTCTCAACATAATTTTTGTGAATAGGCCAAGTAGATATACAACTCAAAAATATAACAATATACAAAATGCATGCAGTGACAATGTTCCCTTATTCGTCTGTCCCCACCTCCCCAGGTCCCACCCTTAACCATTACTATTGGTTTCTTTCGTAGGATTCCAGAGTTTCTTTACATTTTATTTTATTTATTTATTTTTTTCCAAGATGAAGTCTTGCTTTGTCACCCAGGCTGGAGGCCAGTGGTGCTATCTCAGCTCACTGCAACCTCTGCCTCCCGGGTTCAAACGATTCTCCTGCCTCAGCCTCCCGAGTAGCTGGGACTACAAACACCTGCCACCACACCCAGTTAATTTTTGTATTTTTAGTAGAGACAGGGTTTCACCATGTTAGCCATGCTGGTCTCAAACTCCGGATCTCATGATCCGCCCACCTCGGCCTCCCAAAGTGCTGGGATTACAGGTGTGAGCCACCATACCTGGCTTTTTTTTTTTTTTTTTAACATTTTCGTGGGTACATAATTGATGCACATTTATATGGGGCACATGAGATAGTTTGGTACAAATATGACATGCACAACAATTCCATCATGGATTATTGAGTATTCATCCCCCTCAAGCGTCTATCTTCTCTGTTACAAACAATCCAACCACACTCTTTTAGCCATTTTATTTTATTTTTATTTATATATTTTTGAGACAGAGTCTCACTCTGCTGTCCAGACTGGAGTGCAGTGGTGTGATCTTGGTTCACTGCAACCTCCGCCTCCCAGGTTCAAGCACTTCTCTTGCCTCAGTCTCCCGAATAGCTGGGATTACAGATGTGTGCCACCGTGCCCAGCTAATTTTTGTATTTTTAGTAGAGACAGAGTTTTGCCATGTTAACCAGGCTGGTCTTGAATTCCTGACCTCAGGTCATCCACCTGCCTCAGCCTCCTAAAGTGCTGGAATTAAAGGTGTGAGCCACTGCCCCTGGCCGCCATTTTAAAATATATAATTATACCATCATTGACCACAGTCCCCAGTGTGTGATCAAATTCTCAGTGTTATTCGCTCTTTTTTCTATTTTCCAGAGTGTCTATATTCACCTACAAGTAACCATGAAAGTACTTCCCCCACCGGATCATGTCTTACACTTGCAAGCTTTCCAGCTGTCTTGTTCCATGTACAACACCAAGTAAGTCTTTAGTAAATTCAATACATTTGGTAAATCTGTTGATGAATTTGATTAGCTAAATGATCTTGTAACCAACACATTGGGCAAGCAACAATGCGAGTTTGCAACGTGCCTTAAAGACGGATGAAGGGCTGGGCGCGGTGGCTCACACCTGTAATCCAAGCACTTTGGAGGCCAAGGCGGGCGGATCACCTGAGGTCGGGAGTTCAAGACCAGACTGACCAACATGGTGAAACCTCGTCTTTAAAAAAAAAAAAAAAAAAAAGACGGATGAAAGCACACACGGAACAGGGCCTGCTCCAGCGTATCATCCTCTGCCTGCATCCTTCCTGCTCCAGTCTGAAACCAATCCGGATACCTGAGCCTTGTTTTGTTTTGCTTTTCTTGGGAAATGTCAATTCATTGGTCGTTGCAAGGATAATAGGAGTTACTTCCTGACTGCATGAAAAGTACATAGAACAGAGCCTGGCACAAAGAGAGAAGCCAGCAAGCACCAGGAATGATGGTCACAGGCAAGCTCACCTCCCACCGCCACTCACCTCGGATGACCTGGTAAGCCTGTGTTACAGGCTGGATATTTGCCCGGAATTTACATGTCAAAGCTCTAACCCGCAGTACCCAGAATGTGACTGTATTTGGAGGATAGAAGGAGGTAATTAAGGTAAAATGAGGCCATCAGTGTGGGTCCTAATCCGATGTGACTGGTCCTGACAAGAAGTGGAAATGAGGATACTGACACATGCAGAGGGAAGCCAGTGTGAGGACACAGGGCAGGGCGGCTGTCTGCAGCCAAGGATAGTGGCCTCCGGAGAAACCAGCCCTGCCAACACCTTGGCCTCGGACTTTCAGCTTCCAGAACTAGAGATTGGTGTTGTTCAAGCCTCCCAGTCTGGGGCACTTTGCCATGGCAGCTCAAGCTGGCTAATACACCTTGCTTAGCCCCGCAAATATATTCAACTAGAGAAGTTGTCTTGATTGTTTAGAGCGAAGCCCTGGGCTGCACTGCCACGAGGGCAGAGGCTGAACCAACCACCTGTCAAGGAGTTTCCATCCAGAAAGGGGTGAAGGAGGCTTCACCCTAGGGTGGGCCCTGTGGCCCTGTCCCCAGGAAGTCTCCAGCTATGCCTGGGGGTGGAAGCCACCTTCCTGCCTACTCTTTTTTTGCTGTGGTTGTTTAAGAGCTGGGGTCTCATTCTGTCACCCAGGTTGGAGTCCAGTGGTGCAATTATAGCTCACTGCAGCCTCGAATTCCTGAGCTCAAGCGATCCTCCTGCCTAAGCCTCCTGATTAACTGGGACTGCAGGTGCACACTACCATGCTGGCTAATTTTTTTGATTTTTTATAGAGACGAAGGTCTTGCTATGTTGCCCAGGCTGGTATCAGATTCCTGACCTCAAGCCATCCTGCCACCTCAGCCTCACAAAGTGCTGGGATTGCAGATGTGAGCCACAGACCTGCTCTCCTGGCAGGACTTTGAAAATGCATGCAGAGCTGCAGCAGCCACAGCCTTGCCATGGAGACAAGCCCCACTTGCGGGTTGTAGAGGAGCAGGCATCTGCCAGAGATTCTGCCTAGTTTTGGCACATCTCAGGCCAGTCTGGGCTTTGATTCCTTGGCTAACCCTGCTTCCTTTCCTGCTGAAGTAAATGAGGTGTGATTTATGATGTTTGTAGCTCAGAGGGTCTTGACTGATACAGTCTCTATGGAGTCAGATCCTGACGTTCAGCTACTCTTGATCAATGACTCCTGCTGGGGCTCTGGCCTGCCTCTCACTCCTGTAGTAATGCAGGGCACTGCAGGGCCACTCACATCCTCTGTCACCTCTGGGCCTCCAGGACAAGCCTCTAAGCAGAGTGGGTGCCTTTGCTGAGCAGCACCCGCAGACACCAACCAGACCACTTCTTCCAAGGATGGTGACAACTGCTCAGATTCTCACCGAGAGCCTGGGGCTCCCTCCCGTGGGCTCCCCTGGAACCATTTGCCTATGGTTATTTAACCCCATGGCACAAGGGTGGATGTGTGTCTGTCTTAGGTTATGATCTGAGATACCAAAATAGACACCCCTGGCCGAGAATTGTGGCTCACGCCTGTAATCCCAGCACTTTGAGAGGCCAAGGTGAGAGGATTCCCTTGAGCCTAGGAATTCAAGACCAGCCTGGACAAAAAAGCCAGGTGTGATGGAGTACACCTGTAGTCCCAGCTACTTGAGAGGTTGATGTGGGAGGGTCGCTTGAACCCAGGAGGTCGAGGCTGCAGTGAGCCATGATTGTGCCATTGCAGTCCAGCATGGGTGATAGAGCAAGCCCCTGTCTCAAAAACAACACAAAACAACACAACACCAAAACAGACACCCCTTTATCACCAAGACAGACCCTAAGGTTCAGGAGCCAAGAGTTACCAACAGGTCGAGGGTTCAAAGTTTGGCTGCCGTGGCAACTTCTTAAATTCCTACAGGAAAAACCACACTCTTGCTAAACTCCCTAACCACAGGAGCTGGCAAGCACATTATACTAACTCCGACTCACAACCCAGCCCACTGCAACTCTGACTGGACAGAAGACCATCTTATAAACACTCTTTCCTGATAACCAACTGCATCCCCAAGCCAGTTCCCGTCAGGTCTAGAGATTCCACATAAACTGTCTGTGTCCTTTAGGTTACCTTTGACATAAAGAGCCAAATTCCACCTCATTTGCATCTAGGAACCCCCCACAGAGTGAACATGGGATGTAAATTACATATATATTTACCTATTGCACATACGCTGGGCTCCCCTCATAAATATGGGTTGATTTTGTCCCAAACTTGCTGAATATGAATGACTCTATTGTGTAACACAGACCCTGTGAGGTCTAACACACATCCTGCCCTTTCTCTCTTTGAAGAGACCTTCAGTCCAAACTGGAGACCATTTATTCCCAGTTTGCAAACTGATATCGCCAACAAAGCTCTCGCTCCTTTTTTTTTTCTTTTCTGATGGAGTCTTGCTCTTGTCGCCTAGACTGGAGCGCAGTGGTACGATCTCCACTCACTGCAACCTCTGCCTCCTGGGTTCAAGCAGTTATCCCCGCCTGAGCCTCCCATGTAGCCTGGATTATAGGCACCTGCCACCATGCCTGGCTAATTTTTGTATTTTTAGTAGAGACAGGGTTTTGTCATGTTGACCAGGCTGATCATGAATTCCTGACCTTGGGTGATTCGTGGGCCTTGGCCTCCCAAAGTGCTGGGATTACAGGCTGAGCCACCACGCCTGGCCCAAAGCTCTCTCCTTTCAACCACTGAGCCATCTTGGTGGTCTTTTGGATGGCAGGCTCCTCGAGGCCCAGGCCTGTGTCATAACCATCTCCGGAGTCTCAGCACTGGTCACAGTCCCCACTGTGTGCTGCTTTTAACCAATTGACGAGGTCTATGTGCTCCCAGCCTGCGGTGGCTCGTCAGTCCCTCAGCTCTCAGGAGTCCTGTGGGTGCTCACAGAAATGCCAACCACTGTCCAGCATCGACTTTTTTTTTTTTTTTTGAGATGGAGTCTCACTTTGTCACCCAGGCTGGGGTGTGGTGGCACAATCTCAGCTCACTGTAACCTCAGCCTCCTGGTTTCAGCCTCCCAAGTAGCTGGGATTACAGGCATGCTCCACCACACCCGGCTATTTTTTTTACCTTTTTAGTAGAGACGGGGTTTTGCCAGTTGGCCAGGCTGCTCTCGAATCCTGACCTCAAATAATCCGCCTGCCTCAGCCTCCCAAAGTGCTGGGATTACAGGTGTGAGCCACCGCTGCTGGCCAGCACTGACTCTTTTACAGCTTGCTGTTGCAGAGTCAGGAATGATCCAGACCAAGATGCAACCTCCACAGCAGCTCAGAGTTCAATAAAATGCCTTTACTCAAGCAGCACTTATTGGAGCAGAACAGAACCGGCTTGCCGACTGGCCCTTGGCCTCGCTGCCCTCACTGGAAGGACACCAGCCAGACGGTTCAGCAGGGGGTTGCAGCTCATAAGGTCATCGGCCCCAGGGGCCACTACTGTGGTCATGGAATCGGCTGCGGTGTCATCCCAGGTTGGTGAAAGTGGTGGGTCCTCACAGGGCCTTTTAGGCCACATTGCCCAGTGGCTCAGAGCTAGACACGAGGCTTTCTGGGCCAGCTCTGAGCCCAGTTAGCTCTGTGCCTTTAGGGAAGTTCCCTAACCCTGAGCTTCCTTTAATCACCCGTTAGAGAGAACAATAATTATACATTAATAAAGACATGTTTAGGGAATGAATGAAATACTGTGTGTGAAACGGTTTAATTCTAACACCTTAAAAATGATTGTTTTTGGTTTGTTTACTTGTTTGGCTGATTTAACTCCAACCTGTGGTCCTCCCCCCGCCCCGCCACCTCTTATGGTCTGACCTCCTTAGGTCCAAAACCTGCTTGCTCTTGCTCTCATTCCTCACAGCTCACACAGGCTATGCTATCTGACCCCCTACTTTTCTGTGTACAAAACCTTTCTTTTTCTTTTCACATTCCTAGCTCCTACTTGTCCTTTGAGCCCTTCCCTAATTCTACACTTCCTTCTTCCCATCTTAATCCTGTGATTCTCATTCCCGGAGCTGGGAAATTGTGTACCTAGTAAGTGACTGCTCATTTCAGGGTCATGTGTGGCCGAGGCACTTTTTTTTTTTTTTTTTTTTTTTTTTTTGAGACAGAGTCTTGTTTGGTTGTCCGGGCTGGAGCACAACGGCACGATCTCGACTCACTGCAACCTTCACCTCCCGGGTTCAAGCGATTCTTCTGCCTCAGCCTCCTAAATAGCTGGGATTACAGGCAGGCACCACCATGCCTGGCTAATTTTTGTATTTTTAGTAGAGATGGGGTTCCACCATGTTGGCTAGGATGGTCTCGAACTACTAACCTCAAGTGATCCAACCTCCTTGGTCTCCCAAAGTGCTGGAATTACAGGCACTCGCCACCACGCCCAGACTAATTTTTGTATTTTTAGTAGAGACAGGGCTCACTATGTTGGCCACGCCGGTCTCGAACTCCTGACCTCAGGTGATCTGCCCATCTCAGCCTCCCAAAGTGCCGGTGTTATAGGCATGAGCCACCGTGCCCAGCCCCACGTCAGTTGTTACAAGGGGGAGAGAGATAAAGAGCCGGACAGACCAGCATCTACCTGCACCGTTAACGTAGAACAGCTCAAGGTCTTCCATCACCACCATTAAACTGTCAGGATCAGCACCACTCATGGCTCCCAATTGATGGGCTCTCATGTTCCATATGCAGGGCTAGGCACTTACATGCACTATTTTATTTCATTTTCACAATAGCTCTATGAGGTTGATGACCTAATCTGGACAGGAAGAGCTGTGGGTATTTCCGAGGCTGTGCTTACGGGACATCAGTGAGGCACAGCACCTGTGCATCCCAGCAAAGCCCAGAGTGACCCATTTCTCGCCTCAGTAGCCGGCATCAGCGTGCCAGTGGCCTGTCTCCTTCTCTGGGGCCCCAGCCCTTTCCAGAAATTCACCCAGCTTGCTGACAAGTGACTGTGCAGGTGCTGCTGTTACCTGGTGGTGGGCTATCATTGGATAGCCACAGATGATCGCCCTGAGGCTTGGTTGTGGAGGTTGTCAAGCAGAAGGCTGGCAATATTCCCACAGACCGGATGTGCTGAGGCAGCATATGTGAGTCAGGCCACAGCTGCTGCAGCCACAGTGTGGCTTTGTGCTGTGATCGCCTGCAGAGAGGAGCCGCCACTCACCCATCCACTGACTCTCCTAATTGCTTCTTAGCACCTATAATTCCCTTTCTCCTGGGAAAAGCCCTGCAAGTTCCAGGCTTTCCCCTACCCTGTTCTGCGGATTCCTTTTGGTTGATTTCCCAGTATGAGACGCAGCATTATTCCTTTTGAAATTGTAATCCCTGCTGTTTTCCCACATCGAGAGCGAAACTAAGAGGCACTTTTTAAAGAATCTGCTTCCAAGTGCTCTTGGACCAAGTTTAAGTTCACTGTCTACTCTTGAAGGCTCCGTCTATTCCCGGGGCATCTGTCTGAAGTGGGGCCTCTTCTGGCCAAATCCTTCCAGCCGAGACCTGGATCTCCCAGAGCTCAGAAAGCTCCCACTGTCAGGGGCCCTCAGTTTTCCTTCCTGCTTCCTTTCTCTCCCCTTGTCCCCTGGTCTCCAGATGAGAAGACACAGATGGCGCTTGTCCCAAGAAGACCTTCACTTGTGCTGTGGGCAGGGAGGTCATTCTTCCCTCTCTCAGCACAAAGCAGTCACTGTGCTCTGCCTTGCAGAGGGAAAATGCAAATGGTGCTCTGGGTGTGGCCGAGTTCCTGGGGGCCCCAAGTGCCGGGGCTGCCTTTTTCTTCCCTTTCTGCAGGCTGGGCCTGAAATATGAAGATTGCTTAAAACTCATACTATGCCAGGACATGGACATCACAACGAATTGGGTAATGAGTGTCAACTCAAAGACTATTTAAGATTAATTGCTGCGCAAGAAAACTTGAAATGCCCTGAAAGCTTATGGACCATAAATGAAAGAAAAGTTCATCAGAAAGTCCTCAAGCTTGAAAACAACCCTAAGAATCTACAAGACTAACAAAGAGATGTGAAGCTGAAACTCTCCTGAACTTTAATAACAAAAACAAGGTGTGATAATTGTGCAAGAGAGAAGAACTATTTTTCTATTCCCTCTACAGGAAATTGCAGAATCATTATTTTTGCTGTTGTTTGTTTTATTTTTTATTTTTATTTTTAGAGACAGGGTTTTTTGTAATTTTTTTCCCAGGCTGGAGTGCCTTGGCACGATAGCTCACGGTGGCCTTGCACTCATGGGCTGCAGTGACCCTCCAACCTCAGCCTCCCCAGTAGCTAGGACTATAGGGCATGCAGAATCATTTTTCTATGAATAGGGATATACAGCCCAAAAAACACAGAGAAAGGATGTTTAGAAGTACCTTGGGCAATTATTAAGCAAAAATATTGCATTATTCTTCTGAGTTTTATGATATTTGTAGTATTGGTCAGCTTCTGAAACTTTGTAATTTGTTCCAAATAAATTTCTTGTTCTAAATGAATATTCACTTTGGTACTGAATTTCGTATATGTAATTTTATTTTTTCTTTCCTTAAAGAGGATCTCCAGTACTGAATAAGGTTTCAGGCCCCACAAAAACTGGATCTAGCCCAGCCTCTGGAACGGCTTTCTCAGCACTACTTCAAATGTGTCCCTCACCTTCATTCCTTTTGCCCCACCCTGGGGCCATAGGTAAAGCCTTTCTTGCATTGTTCACCAAAGCCTGGAGATTTCAACCACTATCAATGGCTATACATGTTGTATGCCCAGGGACACCTATGGTACAATCATAATAGCTGATTTTCCCTGCAGTGCACAAATCTTATACTCTTGAAAGCCAGATGTAGTCAGTTCTCAGTCCCTTTGATGTAATGAAGTTATGTGTGTGCAACCAGCCTCCTCTTCCTGCATGAGCTCTTTGAAACACTGCTTTTTCTGGAAATGAAAATGGGAACCTATTAGGAAGAACATCGACCACTATCAGGCAGCTTAAATGCCTCTGCAAGAACTCCTGGTAAGAACTGGATCTAATTTTCCCCTCTGAAACTTGAGCAAACCACTCACCATGACTTTCCTGGAGCAGGGTATGATTTTTTGGGGGGTGGGGGGTGGGGGACAGAGTCTTGCTATGTCACCCAGGCTGGAGTGCAGTGGCGTGATCTCAGCTCATTGCAACATCTGCCTCCTGAGTTCAAACAATTCTCCTGATTCAGCCTCCTGAGTAGCTGGGATTACAGGTGCGCACCACCAGGCCTGGCTAATTTTTGTAGTTTTAGTAGAGACGGGGTTTCACCATGTTGGCCAGGCTGGTCTCAAACCCATGACCTCATGATCTACCCACCTCTATTTCCCAAAGTGCTGGGATTACAGGCATGAGCCACCGTGCCCCGCCAAGGATATGATGTTAACATGCTTAGGATTCATCTATAGCAACAATTTCATTCTGTTTTCAGGTGAATAGGAAATAGTCTATGTTCTTGACCTTTTATACTAAATTTCCTTTTGTACCCCAGATCCACTTAATATCAAAGTTTTAATGAAATTATTGAATCATTAATAGAGCATTCTGAGCAACTCTAGGAGGGTTACACCATCTGCCTGTTTGTTTAGGTACTAGTTAAGGATTGTCCTAGATTTGAAGTTTACTATAAAGAATCCTACTGGAACTACCTGCTTGAATTAAAATCTGATTTTTATCTTAAGACTGGAGGGATGAAACAGTCTAAGATTTATGGTGATAGTTGTACAACTTGGTGAAGTTACTGAAAATCACTGACTTGTACACTTTGAAATGAGTGAACTTTGATTCGATAACATTTTTTTAAAAATCTGACGTGCTTGATGGTCTTTTAATTTAGGGATTACAAACACAAGAGCAAAAAAAAGGTATAAATTTCGTGTATGTCTCACAACAAGTGCAATTTGTTAGTTAAAATAGGAACTTTTAAAACATCATGGCTTTTACATAAGAATAATCTTAGCTTATAAAACCCTACTTATCACTTGTGCTATCTAACCTACTCCTTGAATCTCAGCATTCCTGAAACCTTTGAAACTCTTAGTATTCAAATTTTAAGATTGTGACTTAAACCAAAAACCTAACAAGAAATGTTGACTTTGTCCTGAGTGGCTAAGAACAAAAACTCCAGCCAGTGACTCAGTTGTTCATTCAGTAATGAATCCAACACCTAATATGTGCTGATCATGAAAGTGAAGAGATAGCTGTGTGTTTCTATCACTTTAGGTTTGGTAAAGCAGGACTTGTCATTGCGTAGAGCAAACAAAAAGTCTTTTATGGGCAGAATTCAGAGACTAAGAGCCACATGACCCTCAGTTTTCAAAGCTTGAATTTTTAGAATTCTAATGTAACTGCTGGGGTAGTTTCCTCTAACAACATACAACTATGAATGTAAATAAGTCCAGTCTGATGATAGGATTCTCTGCTCTTAGGTAAAGGTTTCCTCCTTTTTTTTTTTTTTTTTTTTTGAGATGGAGTCTAGCTCTGGCACCCAGGCTGGACTGCAATGGTGCAAACTCGGCTTACTGCAATCTCCGCCTCCTGGGTTCAAGCGATTCTCATACCTCAGCCTCCCGAGCAGCTGGGATTACAGGTGCCCGCCACCATGCCCAGCCAATTTTTAAAAATATTTTTAGTAGAGACAGGGTTTCACTGTGCTGGCCAGGCTGGTCTCGAACTCCTGACCTCATGATCCACCCGCCTCAGCCTCCCAAAGTGCTGGGACTATAAACGTGAACCACTGTGCCCGGCAAGGTTTCCATTTTCTAAGGGGCCTGCTCTCCTTAGTTGACTGACATTCCTTCTGGCTAGTGTGTTCCCTCTGGGAGCCTCTATTAATATTCTAGATTGAGCAGGCTATGGCTGGTTATACGGTTCCTAACGAGAATTGATTTCTATAGCTGGAATCAGCAGAACCAAACAGTACAAAGTGTTCCTTCCCAGGGAAATACTAGCACGGATCTGGTTGTTGAAACGAGCTACTCGCCACCTTGGAAATTCTAGTCCTCTGAAGTGGAACACAGACCGATATGTTTTATTGGCAGGAAGGATGGGAGGGGTCTGTTTGCTCATTTCAAGTGCACAAGTCATTGATTTTCAGTAAATTCACCAAGTCATGCAACTATCACCATCAATCTGTGTTAGACTGTTTTCATCCCTCCAGTCATAAAATGGAAATCAGATCTTAATTGAAGCAGGTAGCCCCAATTAGCTTACCTTCCTTTCCTTCCCTAAATATTTGAAAAGAAACAGAAAAGAATTCCTGAGGACAGATAATAAAAAAGATAATCTCATGCAAATGTGACATCCATTTTCCAAAAAGGTAATTTTCAACATTTTTTTTTCTTTGAGATGGAGTCGCCCAGGCTGGAGTGCAATAGCACGATCTTGGCTCACTGCTGCTTCCACTTCCAGGGTTCATGCAATTCTCCCACTTCAGTCTCCTGAGTAGCTGGGATTACAGGCACTCGCCATCATGCCCAGCTAATTTTTGTATTTTTGTAAAGACGGGATTTCACCATTGCCCAGACCGGTCTCAAGCTCCAGATGTTAAGTGATCCACCTGTCTTGGTCTCCCAAAGTGCTGGGATTACAGGCATGAGCCACCGCACCCAGCCAACTTTCAACTTTAAATGACATGCATAAACTAATCTGGGAAGATATATAACAGTATGGGAAGATATTTGTCCCTATCTGGACTTCCAGCATGGGCACTCTCTTCCTCCACCTGGGAAATTCCCTTCTTGAAGCGAATGAAGTAGAAGCTCCTACCACAGAAGCAGCAGCTGCCAGGGTGTCCTGCTCCCGGGATGGATGAGAGCACACAGTCTAGGCTCTGCTAATCAAATGCCCCTGCTCCAGACTTTGAATTGGAAATTTGTGACTTAAGTAACATGGACTGCATCATCTATTCTAGTGAGGGATTCACTTATCCAAAACCCTTTATAACCTCTTCCCTTTGTCTCTACTATAGAGGCTCGACATGTCAAATGAATGCTTTCTTGGGTTCCCTTGTAGCTCTGGATGGCTTATGGCCCACTCTGGCCAGAGAGATAGAAGTGCAGGCCTGACTTGGAATTTTTTGGTAAAACCTTGTCCTCCTGATATAGGAATCACTCCTGCTGTCTTCTTCCAATTTCTGCTTTGAATGCAAATATAATGGCTGGAGTTAGAGCAGCCATCTTGCAACCATGAGAGGACAATTTTGAAGGTGAAACGCAATACGCTAAGGATAATAGAGAGGAAGGATGGATAGAGTCAGGATCCCTGACAGATTTTTTAAATGGTTGAATCAATGCTTGCAACAACTGATATCTAGATATATAAGAAAGACAAACATTTACTATTAATCTATTATTGGCCAGATTTTCTGTTACTTGCAACTTTCTTCTTGCCTAACTGATACAGGCAATCAGGCAACTTCCAGTGTCCAGCATTAGTATTTTCTGTGGGGCAAACTACTAGTATCAGAGCCAGTGGTAGGGGCAGTGGTATTATTCTAGAACCAGTCCTGCAGCATTGCTTTGGGTATCATTCCTCCTCCTCCTCCTCCTCCTCCTCCTCCTTCTTCTTTTTGAGACAAAGTTTCACTCTGTCACCCAGGCTGCAGTGCAGTGGCGTGATCTTGGCTCACTGCAACCTCTGCCTCCCGGGTTCAAGTGATTCTCCTGCCTTAGCCTCCCGAGTAGCTGAGATTACAGGTACCTGTCACCACGCCCAGCTAATTTTATTTTTTTGTATTTTTAGTAGAGATGGGGTTTCACCATGTTGGCCAGGCTCGTCTTGAACTACTGACCTCAGGTGATCCACCCACCTCAACCTTTCAAAGTGTTGGGATTACAGGCGTGAGCCACCGCGCCCGGACTCATTCCTTCTTCTTAATCTCCAAGTTCTTCCAGCACTCTTGAAGATTTTGTGAACTACATAATGTGCCTTTTAATGAATTTTTTTTTTTTTGCTTAAATTAACCCAATCTTCTGTTGCTTACAACCAAGAACTCTGGGAAATAGAGAAATGGACAGCAGGAGCATTGGCAGCAGCATACTCTCAGAGAATGGTGAGAATTTGAGCTTGGTTATCCGGTCTGGTTGAGCTGGAGGACAAGGAAAATTCAGGTAGTGAATTCAGACAGTTCATGGCATAAATTGTCGTTTGTGGTCACCTGTAGTAAAGGTAACCCAGTACAATGAAGATCCCATTGAAATTAAAGTTTTCGGAAATAGAGTGGATGCTGCCAGACAACAGTATGAGGGAGGCAAGTAATTTAAGAGCTGTGGGGAAAAGCGGTTGATTCTAATGACTGGATAACTTGAGAAACAAAGAGCAAGGGCTGAGATTCTAGTTCAAGGCACACGGTCTGAAAACCAAGGACTTTGGATGACTTTCAAGGGCGATGCTAAAAGCATACCTTATCTTTTTCAACCATGGTCAAACCACAGCCAAAATGGACAGCCTGTGGATTTCTGTTTCTCTTTTCTTTTCTTTTCCTCACTCTATTGCCCAGGCTGGAGTGCAGTAGCATGACCTCGGCTCACTGCAATCTCCTCCATCAGGGTTCAAGCGATTCTCCTGCCTCAGCCTCCGGAGTAACTGGGATTACAGGCACAAGCTGCCACACCCAGCTAATTGTTGTATTTTTAGTGAGATGGGGTTACCATGTTACCATGTTGGCCAGGCTGGTCTCAAACTCCTGACCTCAGGTGATCTGCCTGCCTCAGCCTCACAAAGTGCTGGGATTACAAGTGTGAGCCCCCGTGCTGAGCCAGGTTTCAGATTTTCAACATCCGTTAAATGCACAGCCTCCTCTTATGTGATGATAGTTTGGGGACGGATTGGAAAGAGTTGGAATCAGAAGAGGGAGAATGGGGACAGATGGGACTGAGGACTCAGTGCACAAAGCTCCCCTTATCACAGAAAGCAGCCCTTTTCTCCTGGTGTGAGGAGGCCGTTCCTGCCTGGCCGGAAGGACTATAAGGTCCTTGCCGAGGAAATCAGGTCGGCTTGTGTCTCGCACTTCTCATTGTCTTCCAAGATAGAACTAGGTACCAACATGTCCTTCATGTTATAAAGCCAACCCTGGATGGGAAATTACCCACCAAAATAACAACAAGATTTTGCTCTTTATACTGGAAAGAAGTCTTTGGAATACATGTGGGAATGGATTTTGAGGGTGCTAAACCAGAGTAACAGGCAAAGAGCATTTATTTACTAAGATACTCTAGTTCAATATGCCTCCTGGAGCAGAGGGACAAATCTGTTTGTCTAGTTCATTGGTTGGGTGAAACCTGGACTTAATGGCAGCCCACATCATTCAAGAGAAGCTGAGATGCCTGAAATTATCCAGCATAATATAGAAGCAGGAATCGAAAAAAAAAAAAAGGAATGTTGCTATGGATTTATTGTGCAATAAATAAATAAATAAATATTTTACTTACCAATCCCCTAACTGGTCCCCTGAGAGGGACCAGAAGACACTCCCTTTGTCAAGGCACCGAGAGAGAAGCAGATGTCAAAAGCACTGTGGTGGCTATACTCTGTACATCAGGGATGCTATTGAGAGCTGCTAGAGATGAGTGGACTCCCTCATGTTTCCCAAGATCCTGGGTGCCAGAGGCCAACGGCAGCACAATCACCAGTAACGGAGAGGTTATTCCAGTACAAGGCATGGCGATTATGACCAGTCTGAGAATTGCCAGTCTGAAAATCAGAATTGCCTGCGCATCAAAGATCTTTGGCAGAAACTAATTGAATATGAGCTCTTAGGACAAATGAGATGGGCGGTCCTCTATGGCCCTGCTTCATCTAGTTGACAAAAGCAAAATAAAAACTCCCTAGGTCTGACTTACACCATCCCAACAGAGAGTGTTGTACCCACATCCAACTCTCAGACCCAAATTTGGATGCTACAGAAGTGGTAAATTCCTAATTCCAGCTACTCGGGAGGCTGAGGGAGGAGAATTGCTTGAACCTGGGAGGTGGAGGTTGCAAGTGAGCTGGGATCACGTCACTGCACTCCAGCCTGGGCAACAGAGCAAGACTCCATCAAAAAGAAGAAGAAGGAGAAGGAGAAGGAGGAGGAGGAGGAGGAGGAGAAGGAGAAGGAGGAGAAGAGGTAAATTCCTATCACTTCTTCAGCTAACTGCTTAGTTGTTACACAGATGGAGGGGTGGCGAGTCTTGGAAAATAAAACAGGTGATTATAAGCTTCATACAGTGGTGACTTCAATACAGCAAGCCCACACAGCCCCCAGAGGAAAATGTTTTTTTCTCTCATTCCCAATAAGTGAAGAACTCCAAAAGCCACTTTGTCTCATCTGGTAAGGATACTTTCCCATCTTGTTCAGGGTTAGGTCAGCTCTGGCTCCATGGCACAATTTGGTCTTCAGAAATCTCAGTCACTTTAATGTTCTTCAGGACATCACCGTGATTACTACATTAATGACATCACGCTATGAGGACATACAAGGCAGGAATGGCAGTTATTCTAGGCATGTAAGGAATATGTAAATCTCATGAGTCCACAGAGGCCTGTGGCTTCAGGGAAGGATTTCAGGGAGTCTGGGTTGAAATAGCTCCTCCAAAATGAAGGATAAGTTCTTACTTGCATGGCCTCCTACAGGAAACAAGCACAACTCTTTGAGGTCCTATTTGTGGAAGCAACATGTGTCACATTAGTGTGCTTCTCTCACCCACTTACGGGGTGTCTCAAAATTGAGCTAATTTTGAGAAGGGCCCCAAGGCAGAGGAGATGCTCCATTTGGTTCAGGCTGCAATGCAATCTGTTTTGTCATCTATGACTCAGTGGATCTAATGGTGCTCAAAGTGTCAATGGCAGATGGGAGAGGTGTATGTTACCAGTGACAAACCCTGTTAGGAGAATCACAGAGTCAACTATAAGGGCTTTGGAACACATACATGCCTTATTTGTCAAGTAACTATTTTTCTTTTGAGAAAAAGAGCTAGCTTGCTCCTGGGCTGTGGAAGAGACGGAATGGCTCATCAAGAACTCAGATCACCATGAAGTCTGAGCTGCTTATCTTGAGCTGCATGTTATTTTGATCCATCAAGCCACCAAGTCAGGTTCAGCAAAACACCCAGCTCCACTGGAGACTCTCAGCATTCAGCTGGACGCGTTGACCTGCCCTGGGTGTGTAAGACATCTTCTGACCCCAGTTAACCCACCGCTTATTCAATGGGCTCATGGACACAGTGACCATGGAGGCAGGGATTGTCTGATCCATTTTTTTAACAATCTAGAAATCCTTGCCAAGGCTGACCTGGCATCGCCAGCCAACTCTGAGCCTTCCAAAAGGTACCAAACTCAGGGGAAGTCTTAGACAACAGCCACCTGAGAGCAGATTACATAGACCTCTCTCTCTCTCTCTTTTTTTTTAGACCAAGTTTCACTCTTGTTGCCTAGGCTGGAGTGAAATGGCGCAATCGCGGCTCCAACCTGCGCCTCCTTCCCAGGTTCAAGTGATTCTCCTGCCTCAGCCTCCCAAGTAGCTGGGATTACAGGCATGTGCAACCATGCCTGGCTAATTTTGTATTTTTAATAGAGATGGGGTTTCTCCATGTTGGTCAGGCTGGTCTTGAAACTCCGACCTCAGGTGATCTGCCCGCCTCGGCCTTCCAAAGTGCTGGGATTACAGGCGTGAGCCACTGCACTCGGGCGCCTGGCCAATGTAGACCTCTTTAATCATGTAGGATATTAGCATTTTGTCCTCACTGTAATAGGTAATGCTTCTGAACTTGGATTGTCTTTGACCCCTGTGCCTGCATTACTGTCCCGGGGCTGTCAGAATGCCTTGCTCACCATCATGGTATCTTATACGATATTGCTTCTGACCAAGGATCTCACTTTACACTAAAAGAAGCAATGTGGTGGGCTAATTTTTGCCCCTCAAATAGCAGCTGGCCTTATCCAGCGCTGGAATGACCAATTGCAGACTTAACTATGGTGCCTGCAGGACAACCTTGCACAGAAGCGCAGCACTGGTATCCTAAAATCTATAGAGTTTCTTTCAAACTCAAAGCTGACGTATGGTGCTATTTGTCCTGGAGTCAGGATACATGGCTACAGGAATCAAGAAAATGGCACCTTTCACTAACACTCAGTGACTTACTTGCAAAGTTTTCGTTTCCTGTTCCTTCACCTCTAGGCTTGGCTAGTTTGAAGGTCTTAATAACCAAGGAGGAAACTCTTCTACCCCAGAGGATTCAAGTGTGGTTTAATTGAAATAAAAGTTAAGACCCTGGCTGTTTCAGACTCCTCATGGCAGTGGGTGAATTGCAAAGAATGATATAATGGTGTTGGCTGTGATGACAGTAACCGTTAAGGAGAAGTAGAGTTGCTGTTTTATGATGAGCAGAAGGAGGTGAAAGACAGAATTCAATCATGGTAGTGCCTCTTGCTCCTGGCATGTCCAGTGGCAAACATTAACAAGCTTAGATTCCTCAGAAATCAGGGCTATGCCTGACTAGCTGAGATGCTTGATGAAGGGAAAGGGGGATTTTGTAATGTCTATTAAGGAGAACAGTCATAAATACCAATCACATCTTTATGACCAGTCACAAAAACAAGAACTCTAACTTAAATTTTTTTCTTGCTGTGTCATATATATGTATTTTATAAATTGATGCAAAAGTAATCGTGCCATTAAAAGTAATGGCAAAAAAAAACAAAACAAAACAAAACCCACAATTACTTTGGTGCCAACTTAATAACGAATTGTTCTTTCCTTTACATTTTTTTCCTCTACTATTTTATATAGGACAAACTAGTGGTGGAGAATTTGGTCCGTAAGATACAGAATGTTGAGATTGTGACAGAATTCGAGGAATCACCCAGAGCTCCTGGGCTTGGAGCTGGACACTGAAAATGATGATCTTTTTGGGGGAAAGAGGGAATGTGTTTTTCTTTTCTTTCTTTCCTTCTTTCTTTTTCTCTTTCTTTCCTTCTTTCCTTCTTTCTCTTTCTTTCTTTCTTTTTTTTTTTTTTTTTGAGATGGAGTCTCAGTCTGTGGTCCAGGCTAGAGTGTAGTGGTGCGATCTCAGCTCACTGCAACCTCCACCTCCTGGGTTCAAGCGAGTCTCCTGCCTCAGCCTCCCAAGTAGCTGGGATTACAGGCACCTGCCACCACACCTGGCTAATTTTTGTATTTTTAGTAGAGATGGGGTTTCACCAGGTTGGCCGGGCTCGTCTTGAACTCCTGACGTCAGGCGATCCGCCTGCCTTGGCCTCCCA
>CAUYLG010072256.1:0-13111 GCA_963573385.1 Cacajao melanocephalus | reverse complement strand
TTGAAACTCTGGGAATTCAAAATTAACATCCTTGCCCGTGAGCTTCTTATAGACACCAGAAAAAGTTTCAACCTTGTGTTCCACATTGTTCTGCTGTGCTTTGTCCAAATGAACCTTTATGAGCCGGCTGCCATCCAGTTTCACGCCGATTCTCTTGCCCACAATTTCGCTTGGGAAGACCGGGTCCTGAAGGATTGCATCGTGCACAGCTGTCAATGTACGGCTCCTGGGACGCTTTTGTTTATTTTTTGTACGGCTTTTTCGAGTTGGCTTAGGCAGAATTCTCCTCTGAGCGATAAAGACAACATGCTTCCCACTGAACTTTTTCTCCAATTAGCGTACTAGCCGGACTTGGATTTTCTGGAAAGATTTTAGTTGAGGAACAGGAACAAAGATTATGATAGCTTTCCGGCCACCACCAACTTCAATTTCCTTGGCTGCCGTAATATTCAGCTCCCTGAGCTGAGCCTTGAGGTCCGAGTTATCTCCAGCTCCAGAAGAGCCTGGGAGATGCCGGACTCGAACTCGTCTGGCTTCTTGCCATTGGGCTTCACGATCTTGGTGCTCGAACTGAACATGGCTTTCTCCTTGGTGAGCGCTGACTTAGGAAAAAGCCTTATTAGAATTTTTTGGCCCAAATTATTCATATGATTTGTTTATTTTGTTAAATTTCACCAAATGTTAACTTAGTTTTCCAGTTCTTCTTGTCCTACAAAAAGAACTTTAGCATGTTTATCTCAGCAGGTTGTGTAAATGATGAGAGATAATGTTAAGAGGCTGCAGAGCACCCTGCTAGGTATACAGCAAGTGCCCAACCAAATATGACTATTATCATCATTAGTATTTAGTACTTGTTTCTGCTTATAAAGATGATAAAATCATGGATTTCTTGAAGACTTCTTCATACCTCTATTTAGTCTCAGGTATAATGCATTAGCTTTAACCAATTGTAATTCCTCCTATTCTTGAAACATTGAGACTTTTATTTTTTCCAATTTATGGTTTAAAAATCTGCAGATTGTCTAGTTTGCTTATTTTTGATCTGTAGTCTCTGATCCTATTTGAATTCCAAAGACAACTCTTCTACTTGCTGTCCAAAGACTAGTTTACCTTTCTCAGTCAATAGTTACACTTTCAGTTTCCTCTACTAGTTTATTTCAACTCGATTGTATGTGCTAGCAAAGCTAGGCCATCTCTGTTTTTAAACTATCAATAAAAAATTATATCAAACTGTAAATATGTTGAAATGTAAGACCTTAAGTGTTGGTGTACTGAAATTTTATAAGAAATAATAAAGTGTTCAATGTCTGAGTACAGAGATGTTAAAATTTTCTTTCTGCATATTGTGTTTGTTACTTTGCAACTCCCTGGTATTCACTTTAATTCTAATACAAATTGAAGCACATGTAAAATAAATTAATTAATTTTTAAAAATTCTCTATTAAAAATACAAAATTAGCCAGGTATGGTGGCGCATGCCTGTAATCCCAGCTACTCGGGAGGCTGAGGCAGGAGAATCTCTTGAACCTGGGAGGCAGAGATTGCAGTGAACTGAGATCGCGCCACTGCACGCCAGCCTGGGCAACAAGAGTAAAACTCTGTCTCAAAAAAAAAAAAAAAAAAAAAAAAGTAAAAATAAAATGGGTATGATAAAAGAACCAGTATCATAAGATTATTGTGAGAATTAAATAAAATAGTATTGAAAGCACTAGCACAGTGTCTGGCATGTAAGTGCTCAGTAAATGATAACAAAAAGCTCAAGTTTATGGAGGTGTTCGACATGGTAATATTCACTAAATGTACACTGTGCTCACCATTATATGAACCAATATTCCAATTTATTAATTCATAACGAGAAATATAACTTAAGAAGACTCTACATTTAGGCTATTTAACTGGTACATTTATTCTCTGAATGCAAACTATTTGGAATGCCAAATTATAAGCAGCAGCAGACCAAAGTTATATGTTATAGGTATTTTGTAGCATTAGATATTGACATCAAGATGTAGTTTTCTCCACATTAGACACATAACCTCTTACCAGAATGGAATAGGTTTAATCTTTGGGTAAAAAAAAACTTTTATCCTTGCCTTCTGATATTAGTTCTGGCCTTCTTTTTCTAGTTCTAAAATACTTAGTATAATGACCTCCAGGCTGATTACATCTCTTAAAGATGATCTTGTATGTATCTCTGTTCTGATATATGTCTCTCTTCTTTAAGGGAAGGCAGCCTTTTTCCCAGGATCTTGGAGAGATCCCCAAAATCACTGTTCCCTTGTTTACTGATATACTTTTTTTGTGTATTGAATCAACAGACATTAACTCTGCTGCCCAAAATGTAACTGACAGGGAAGGGAGGGGATGAGAGAGTTATCTATGATAACTTGAAGGAAGAGTGATGGAGAAAGTTTCTCCATTATTGTGAGTCTGTAACTCCTCAAAGTTTTTGCTGGTGTAGTTTTCCAGGAGCATAATGAAATTTTGGGCTATTGAGTGTCACAAGGCAGTAAGTAACTAGGGAAGGCTCTCTAGTACATTAAATGCTATCAGGATGGCTTTAGGAGTCTGTGTCCTCCTAAATAGAAAGAAGACTACATTCTGGGTGTGGTGGCTTACATCTGTAATCCCAGTACTCTGGGAGACCAAGGCAGGAGGATTGCTTGAGGCCAGGAGTTTGAGACTAGCCTGAGCAACATAGTGAGACACTGTCTGTATTAAAAAAAAAATGTTTTTAAAGAAAAAAAAAAGGCCGGGCATGGTGGCTCATACCTATAATCCCAGCACTTTGAGATGCTGAGGCAGGCAGATCTCTTGAGTTCAGGAGTTTGAGACCAGCCTGGACAACATGGTGAAACCCTGTTACTACAGAAAATACAAAATATTAGCTGGGTGTGGTGGTGTGTACCTGTAGTGAGCTAGGATTGCACCACTGCACTCCAGCCTAGGTGACAGAGTAAGACCAGGTGCAATGGTTTTTTGTCTCAAAAAAATAAAAATCTGACCAGGTGCAGTGGCTCTTGCCTGTAATCTTTGCACTTTGGGAAGTCAAGTCTGGAGGATTGCTTGAAGCCAGAAGTTCAAGACCAACCTGGCCAACATAGCAAGAACAACCCCTCCTTTAAAAAAAAAAAAAAAAAAGACTACAGGAGCGAGTGGGTATTGTCGCTATCATTTCCTATTTTGAAATTGTTGTAATTAGTGTATCTGTGTAGAATTTTGGCAAGTACTATTTATAAATTTACTTTTATTGATGTATAATTTTCTTCCAGTAAAAACACACCTTTTAAGTGTATAATTGGATGAGTCTTTGCAATTGTTTACAGTCTTGTTACCAATATTCCAATCAAAATATGAAGCATTGCTATCTTCTTGCAAAATTCCCTCCTATCCCTTTCCTGTCTGTCCCATGCCCTAGAGCCATACTCTTGTGATTTCTGTCTTCACGGGTTAGTTTACCTGTCAGGTTTTCCTCCTGTGTGCCAGTAGTAGATGGTCCAAGGTGCAGCACTGGCTATGAGTGCAATCTCTTATGCTCTTGGAAATGAACCAACATGTCTGTCATTGTGGAAGCAGTGTTTACATTTATGTAAAAAGGAGAGGAACTGTTGTGTCATTTGTCCACATTCATTGTCCTCATGTCTTCTACCATCAACGTATTAAATGTTTATTCTTTGCAAAGTACACTGTAGCAAGGGTAGCATATTGGGTGGGGGGTGTTAGGGACAAGGATGAGTCAGAAACTACCTTCTAGGAGAAGTGATGAGACATGCACTTACATTATTATCATATAAGATAGAAATAATAAGTGCCTTAAGAAAAGTAGGATGGCATGCTATGTATTAATAAGTTCAGAAGGAGACCTCACTTTAAGCTGTGAGAGGTTCATAGCAAGTCAGTGAGTTTCTTGCTTGATCTTTAACACAATGTACTTTAAGCAAAGTAAATTCACATTCAAATAAGTTTAAGGGTCTTTATATAACAGATCTGGGGAGACATTCTTAGCTTTTTTTTTTTTTTTTTTTTTTTTTTTGAGGTAGGGTCTCTTGCTCTGTTGTCCAGGCCAGAGTGCAGTGGCTCGATCAGGGCTCATTGCAGCCTCAACCTCCTGGGCTTAAGAGATCCTCCTGCCTCAGGCCTCCAGTAGCTGGGACTACAGGCACATCCTAAGATTTCTGGCTAATTTTTTTTTTTTAATTTCAGTAAAGAGGAAGTCTCACTGTGTTGCCCAGGCTAGTCTCGAATTCCTGAGCTCAAACAATCCTCTCACCTCTGCCTCCCAGAGTGCTGGGATTATGGCATGAGCCACCATACTTGGCCATTCTTTGCTTTATAAAAGGATTGTAGAATTATTTTAAATGGCAAGCAGATCTTCCTTACTGAGTTGTAAATATATTTGTGCAAAACTTTTTCAGACAAGTTTATTTTGTGAAGCAGAGTAAATTCATATTTATATTTCTAATTAAACAGGTTTTTATTGATGGCACTATATACTGGCACCAAGCTAGATTTTGAGTTAATTTGTAAACTTAATAAGATATTTTTAGTATTTAGTATATGCTAGGAATATACTGAACTAATCTTCTAAAAGTTTGCAGTCCTGTTGGAGATACAATTAAGATATAATCAAGAAGTTACTTTTGTGCTTTTGATTTAGTGCTTATTATTAGAGATTATTATTAATCTCTAATTGTTTGATGGCAATAATTTAAAATGCAATTTAAAAAATTTGGTTGATGAGGACTGAAAATTATCAGAAAGGGGTAATAAGTTTCCCCTGTGTTACTTGGGAGAGTTGAATAGCTTGAATTGGGACTGAATGGGCATTATTTCGAGTGAATTATGTTTGTTGAATGAGTGAGGTACCTGGGAAAGTAGGCTGGGACCATTTATTAAGCAGACACTTATTTTATTATTTATTTATTTAATTTTGAGATGGAGTCTTGCTCTGTTGCCCAGGCTTGAATGCAGTGGTGTAATCTTGGCTCACAGCAGCCTCTGCCCCGCCACCCCCGTCCCCCCGCCCCACCTCGGCCTCCTGTGGAGCTGGGATTACAGGCGCATGCCACTAGCCTGGCTAATTTTTTGTGTGTTTTTAGTGGAGACAGGGTTTCACCATGTTGGCCAGGCTGGTCTCAAACTCCTGACCTCAGGTGAGCCTCCCACCTCAGCCTCCCAAAGTGCTGAGATTACAGGCGTGAGCCACCACGCCTGGCCCACATTTATCTATCAATAATACCTTCCAGGTTCCAGGCATTACTTAGGTTCTGAAAGATAGGGTGGGAATAACAGTATTGCAAAGATATATTTTTTGTTTCCTCTATGTACTATGTCATTATTCTCCTAGAATTTAAGGCTGCAAAGATATACTTTATATATAAAGTATATATATATATAGTATAATATATATATAAAGTATATATAGTATATATATATATAAAGTATATATATATAGTGTATATATATTATATATATAAAGTATATATATAGTGTATATATAATATATATAAAGTATATATATACATTATATATATATCTTTTATATATATAATCTATATATATATTTTAAATGGGGTCTCACTCTGATGCCCAGGGTGGAGTGCAGTGCACTGTAACCTCTAACTCCTGGACTAACAGGATCCTCCCATTGCAGCTTCTTGAGTACCTAGGATTATACGTGTGTGCCACCATACCTGGCTAATTAAAAAATATTTTTTTAAGAGACGGGTTCTCACTATGTTGCCCAGGCTGGTCTTCAACTCCTGGCCTCAAGTGATCCTCCTGCCTCAGCTTTGCAAAGTGCTGAAATTACAGATGTGGGCCACTGTGCCTTGCCATATTAAAGCAGATTTAAGACTTACATTTAGCTAAATAGTTCCAAATATGTCTTTACAATTACTTTTTCCTAAAGATTTAAGAAATGGACAGAGCAGTCAGACTGCTGTGTCATTTGAGATTACTGTGAGCTATTCTCTTGAGAATGCAGGTCATCTCACTGTTGGTCGTTACCTTGCTATGACTGGGGCTTCTTTTATAAGGGAACTAATCCCATTCATGAAGTTCTGCCCTCAAGACCTAATAAATTCCCTAAGGCCCACCCCCTAATATCATCATCTTGGGGGTTAAGATTTCAACATATGAACTTTGGGGGAATATAAACATTCAGTCCATTGCAGTATGTATTCCTATAAATACATGCTTCTCACATTAAGTAAGCCTTAGAAGAGTATTTTCTAGATAGTTTGTGAAATTAATTTTGGCAAGGTAAGTTCTTTCTGATAAATTTATGTGATTCTTTCAGAAATTTCTTACCCTGAGAAAGTAAAAATTGTTTCTGATTTTATTAATTTAGTGATTTCCAGAAGGTTCTTAATTCTGTAACCAGCAAAAAGCTGCTTTTGGTTGCTTAACCCTATCCTAGATTACTTCTAGCAGGGGCTTGTGTATGTGCTGATTATTTCACCAACTATTTTGATAACATAACAGTTGGAGGTTAGGATCTGTTTCTCAGCTTCTTGGGAGCACCAGTCAATGCCAAGGTAAATATCTGTTTACATCTAAAGAATAAAGCAATTTTGACATTGACAGTATACTGAAGAGAATCTAGATATCCTAAGAGGTTTGCTGCCTAGGGCTGGGCACACAGTATTGATTAGAATGTTTGGAATCAGCATTCCTTAGATGTTTTTTTACAGAAAAAAGTACTGACTTTTAAAAAAGATAAGTGTCAAGCGGGTATAAAGATGGTAGCTAGCATAAAGGCCAAATGTCTTTTTCCTTTGAGTCAGATTTAACAGACTTAGTAACACGCTAAAATCTATGAAGTTTAATTTGTCTTTGGGCAGCTAATTTTAGTTTTCTGACCAACATAATCAGAATAATAATAGAAACTTCAAATTACTGGCTGTTGAGGCATAGTAGATAAAGTTATGGGTTATGTTAATGAAAATTTAAATGGCTAGCTGTACTTATGTGTATCCTTCCTATCATTTATTCAATATTTTTTGTTTCCTCTATGTACTATGTCATTATTCTCCTAGAATTTAAGGCTAATATGGATGATGAAATTAAGCAATTTCAGAATTACTTAATTATAGATTTACAGATTAAGTACTTGGCAGGCTCTTAATTATACATCTTTATTAATTTCATCATGAATGCACATAAGGTGTAAGGTATTCTGGATCAGAGACATTTCATAATAATAAATGTGTTGGCCTACTTTTGCTCTAATTCTTACCCCTAGAGTGATGCTACAAAAGCCAAGTCAATTGTCCTACATGAGTAGCTAGACACTCTGTAGGTGGGGGACAAGGAAAAATTATTTTTCTCTCCTATGAAGGGGAAATAGGCATCTGTCCTTCTCCCCTCATGAAAGGGTCACTTAGGAAAGGTAATAAGCCTAAATCCTAACTCCAACCCTTTGGCATATAAAAAGGTCTCTTCACCAGACTGAGTTCTGGAGTCTCTTTTTACACACAGATACCTAGGGAAATAGCTGTACCCCTTTTCTTACCACCTTGGAGGCTTAGCCTAGGGAATTACTCCAGGCTATAACCTTTCAAACTTCTCTGGGAAATGAAAGAGGTTTGTATTATCCTTCCAGACCAGTTGAAAACAAAAGATCTAATCCTTATGGCATGTAGAAATGTTGCCAGGACCCTAGACCTTTTTACAAGAACACTGAGAAACCCATGGACGTTTGATGTCTTAGTCTGTTTTCTGTTGCTACAACAGAAAACCACAGACTGGATATTTTATAAAGAAGTTTATTTTGGCTCATGGTTCTAGCAGCTGGAAGAGCATAGTGTCCTTCTTGCTGCTTTATAACATGGTGGAGGGCATCACATGGTGAGAGAGCTAGAGCAAGAGAGGTGAGAGAAATAGCTTTTACGACAGTCATTCCATTAATAATGAGCACACTCCTGTGATAGTGACATTAATCTATCGAGGAGGACAGAGTCCTCATTAATCTATTCATGAGAATGGAGGGATTAAGTTTCTAACACATGAACTTTTAGGGGACACACTCCAACCCATAGCATTTTATTTTCCCACAGTATTATGGGAAAAAAGGGTTTTATTATGCCCGTGGTAGAAGTGAAGGGTAATCTACTCTAGAGGTTCAGGTAAAGCTTTCCTTCTTAGGGACTGAGGGTAAGTAGGAATTAGCCAATAAAAGGAGTGAAGGTAGATGAGTAAAGACACTTCAAGCAGTGAGAACAATCCATGTAAAAGTCCTTAGGCAAGAAAGTGATTGGCTGGTTCAGGGAACTGAAAGATTAGTATGGCTGGGGCCCAGGGATGATGGGGTCTTTTGAGGTAGCCTGGAGCCAAGCCAATCAGGGTCTCTATAGAGAGCAAATTAAGAAATTTGCATTTTATTTTAAGTGCAATATAGAGCCATGAAGTATTTTTTTGCTTGCTTGCTTGTTTTATTTTTTAATTGAAGAAGTAACCTAATGAGATTCATGTTTTGAAAAGACTCCTGGCTACTGTGTGGAGAAGGATTAGAGGAGAGGAAGAAGAGATAGAGAAGAATTAGAAGGTGATACAGGCTGGGTACGGTGGCTCACTTCTGTAGTCCCTGCACTTTGGGAGGCTGATGGGGGTGGATCACTTGAGCCCAGGTGTTTGAGACCAGCCTGGGCAACAAGATGAAACCCCTTCTCTACAAGGAAAAAAAAATTAGCTGGGCGGTGGCACGTGCCTGTAGTCCCAGCTGCTCTGGAGGCTGAGGTGGATCACTTGGGCCTGGGAGGTGGAGGTTATAGTGAGCCAAAATCATGCCAGTGTACTCCAGCCTGGGCAACAAACAGAGTGAGACCTTGTCTAAAAAAAAAAAAAAGAAGGTGATACAATATAGGGATGTATTGTAGAGGGCTGGATTCGGGTGGCTAATAGTAGAGATGAGGTTAAATGGAAGAATTTGAGAGTTTGTTTGTTTTTCTTTTTCAATTATGACCTCATGAAAGAAGATTTGAGAGTTTTTCTGAGACAGAAATAAGGGGACTTTGATTGGATGGAAGAGAGACAGGATCATGAGTTAGTTTTATACATGTTCAGTTTTTTTTCTTCTTTTTTTTTGAGATAGAGTCTTGCTCTGTCACCCAGGCTGGAGTGCAGTGGTGCTATCTTGGGCCACTGCAACCTCCGCCTCTCAAGTTCAAGCGATTCTCCTGCCTTAGCCTCCTGAGTAGCTGGGATTACAGGCGTATGCCACCACACTGGGCTAATTTTTGTATATTTAGTAGAGACGGGGTTTCACTGTGTTGGCCAGGCTGGTCTTGAACTCCTGACCTCATGTGATCTGCCCACCTTGGCCTCCCAAAGTGGTAGGATTACAGGCATGACCCACCGCACCTGGTCCATGTTGAATTTAAAATGCCTGTGAGAAAGCCAGGTGGAGATGTGCTGAGGGAGAGAGTGCAGAGAAAATGTGAAATAGCCCTTGCCAAGAATGGGAGAGTAAGTCTACTGATGAATCATTTCCTGCCCTTCCCTTTACCTGGGACTTTTCCCCGAGATTCTTCACTTCACTGGGTCCTCTAATTCAAATCTCAGTTTTTGTATCAACTCCTTAAAGAATTTTTTCAAGCTGCTTAAGTTAAAGTAGAACCTCCTTTCCCAACAATAACTTTCTTCTTATCTCTGATATAATGTAAATAGGTCCCCCAGCATTCATGTGTTGGGAACTTAACTGTACATGAATGCTGGGGGACACATTTACATTATATGTTGGGAAGTAGGGGCTAATGGGAGGTGTTTAGGCAGTGCCCTCATAAACAGATCAATGCCATCATAAAAGGATTCTCTCACTTGTGCTCTTTGCCTTTCCACCCTTTGTTCTGCAGTAAAGAAGAAGGCACTCACCAGATGCTGGTGCTTGGATCTTGGAATTCCCAGCCTCTTAAAGCTGTAGGAAAATAAATTTCTGTTATAAATTATGCAGTCTCTGGTATTCTGTTTTAGTAGCACAAGATGCACTAAGATAATCACCTTCCTTTATTTTCTTAACACTTATCACCAGCTGAAACTATCTTTTTAACTTGGGTGTTTTAGGCAAAATATCTATTCACATCTTTTGCCCATTTTTAAATTGGGTTGTCTTTTTATTGTTGAATTATATGAGTTCTCTATATATTCTCGATACTACACCCCTACCCAGATATAAGTGATTTGCAAATATTTTCTCCTATTCTTTGTTTCGTCTTTCCACTTTCTTGATAGTGTTTTTTGTTTGTTTGGTTGGTTTTTTTTTTAAGACAGGATCTCATTCTGTTGCCCAGCCTGTGGTGCGGTGACGTGATTATAGCTCACCATAACCTCAAACTCCTTGGGCTCAAGGGATTCTCCTGCCTCAGCATGATAGTGTTCTTTGAAGTACAAATATTTTTAATTTTGATGATGCTCAGTTTATTATTATTTCTTTTATTGCTTGTGCTTTTGGTGTCATGTAACCACTGCTGATTCCAAGGTCACAAAGATTTATACCTACATTTTTATCTAAGAACTTAATAGTTTTACCCTTTAAATTTAGGTCTTAGATCCATTTTGAGTTAACTTTTTTTTTTTTTTTTTGAGGCAGAGTCTCACTCTGCCACCCAGACTGGAGTGCAATGGCATGATCTCGGCTCACTGCAACCTCCGCCTCCTGGGTTCAAGCAATTCTTCTGCCTTAGCCTCTGCAGTAGCTGGGATTACAGGCATCTGCCGCTATGCCCAGCTAATATTTTTATTTTTTAGTAGAGACAGGGTTTCCCCATGTTAGTTAGGCTGGTCTCAAACTCCTGACCTCAGATGATCCACCCACCTTGGCCTCCCAAAGTGCTGGGATTACAGGCGTGAGCCACCATGTCTGGCCTTGAGTTAACTTTTTTATATGGCATAGGGTAGGTATTCAGCTTCATTCTTTCACATAGGGTTTCAGCATCATTTGTTGGAAAGACTATTCTTTCCCCATTGGATGGTCTTGGTAAAAAAAAAAATCATTTGACTATGTGCTTTTGGGTTTATTTCTATACTTCCAATTCTGTTCCATTGATCTTTATGCATATCTTAATGTCAGTACCACACTGGGAGGCAGAGGTTACAGTGAGCCAAAATTATTACTGTGGTTTTTGTATTACATTTTGAAATTGAGAAGTGTGAGTCCTCCAATTTTATTCTTTTTTTGAAGATTATTCTGGCTATTCTGGGTCCCTTGCAATAATCACTGAATTTTAGCATCAGCTTATCAACTTCTGCAACAGAAAAGGGCAGTTGGGATTTTGATAGGGATTATATTGAATCTGTAAATCAATTTAGGGAGTATTGCCATCTTAACATTAAGTCTTTCTTTCAACCTGAGAGCATGAGGTGTCTTTCTGTTTATTTAGGTCTTCTTTAATTTCCCTGTGTTGTTTTGTAGTTTTCAGTGTACAAGTCTTACATTTCTTTTATTAAATTTATTACTAAGCATTTTACCTTTTGATGCTATTATAAATAGAATTGTTTCCTTAGTTATATCTCCAAATTTTTTAAATCTAAGAGTATATAAATACAATTAATTTTTGTGGCCGGGCATGGTGGCTCACGCCTGTAGTCCCAGCACTTTGGGAGGCCGAGGTGGGCGGATCACGAGGTCATGGGTTTGAGACCAGCCTGGCCAACATGGTGAAACTCTGTCTCTACTAAAAATACAAAAGTTAGCTAGGCACGGTGGCAGGTGCCTGTAATCCCAGCTACTCAGGAGGCCGAGGCAGGAGAATCACTTGAACCCAGGAGGCAGAGGTTGCAGTGAGCTGAGATCGTGCCGCTGTACTCCAGCCTGGGCAACAGAGCAAGACCCTATTTCAAAAAAGAAAAAAAATACAATTCATTTTTGTTATTGAATTTGTCTTTGAAACTTTGATGAGCTCATTTATTAGCTCTAATAGTTTATTTTTGGTGTGGATTCCTTAGGATTTTCTTTTTGTTGTTGTTTTTTGTTTTTGAGTTGGAGTCTCACTCTATTGCCCAAGCTGGGGTGCAGTGGTGCAACCTTGGCTCACTGCAAGCTCCTGGGTTCAAGAAATTCTCCAGCCTCAGCCGCCCTAGTAGCTGGGACTACAGGCACCCACCATTCCTAGCTAATTTTTGCATTTTTAGTAGACATGAGATTTCACCATGTTGACCAGGCTGGTCTTGAACTCCTGACCTCAAGTGATCCACCTGCCTTGGCATCCCAAAGTGCTGGGATTACAGATGTCATCCACTGCACCTGGCTCCCTAGGGTTTTCTATATGTAAGGTTATGCCTTCTTCAAATAAAGACACTTGAAGTTCTTTCTTTCTAATCTAGATGCCTTTATTTCTTTTTCTTGCCTGATTTCTCTGGCTAATACCTCCAGTACAGTGTTTAGTAGGAATGGGAAGAGAAGACATTTTTGTCTTGTTCTTAGGTATAAAGCTTTTAATCTTTTATCGTTACATATGAGGTTACCTGTGGGCTTTTCATATATGGCCCTTATTAAGTTGAAGAAATTCCCTTCTGTTTCTAGTTTGTTGAGTGGTTTTTATCATGAAAGGGTGTTAGATTTTTTTTTTAAGTACCTTTTCTGTGTCTTTTGAGAAGATCATGTGATTTTTGTTCTTTATTTATTAATATGGTATATTCTCTTGATTTTTATACATTGACTCAACCTTGTATTCTTGGTATAAGTCCCACTTGGTCATAGTATATAATCCTTTTTATATGTTGCTGGATTTGGTTTGCTAGTATTTTGTGGAGGATTTTTGCATTTGTATTCAAAATAGACACTGTTTTTTTCTTACTATGCCTTTTTCTGGTTTTGGTATTAGAATACTGGCTTTATAGAAGAAATTGGGAAGTGTGCAGTCGTCTATATTTTAGAAGAGTTTGTGAAGGATTGTTGTTAATTCTTTAAACATTTGATAGAATTCACCATCTGCGCCTGGGCTTTTCTTTGTGGGAAGTTTCTTTTTTTTTTTTTTTGCCATTTTTTTTTTTGAAAGAAAGAAAAAGAGAGGAAAGAAAGTGAGAGTGAAAGAAAGAAAGAAAAAGAATGTATGAGAGAAAGAAAGAGGAAGAAAAAGAGGGAGAGAGAACAGGATTCTTGTTCTACTGCCCA